>JANHFX010021992.1:19198-34427 GCA_027560015.1 Chloroceryle amazona | reverse complement strand
TTCCTTCCTTCCTTCTTCCTTCCTTCCTTCTTCCTTCCTTCCTTCTTCCTTCCTTCCTTCTTCCTTCCTTCCTTCTTTCTTCCTTCCTTGAATGAATTCACTTCTCTGGCACAAAGTCTTCAACCTGGGATTCTGTCACTTGAGAGGAGATAAAAAACCCCCTGAGCATCTCCAGAGGTTTTCAGAAAGGAGTGTGTGTTGCAAGGCATTGGAAGAAGCTTCAGCAACCTTTCCTAAGGCTGATGCAGGAGAGGATGAGTAGGTGCCCCATGCAGGGCGTGGGGTTGGAGTGTGGTCAGGGAGGGCTCAGCACCTCATGGCAGTCTCCCTCAGTTACTCTTACCAGTTGCTGTTCCTGCATTCAATAGGTTTTATCACACGTGGCAGGAGGCAGAGATAATGCATTCCAAGCCCATGTTTTATAACTCCCACTTAATTTGTAGTGGAAATTTCATTGATTAGTGAGGGGTTGAAAATGAGGTTTGCATCCCACTGAAGTTTTGAGATTCTGTAAGTGGTTTTGCTTCACATTAAGATGTTGGGGAGAATTTCTTTCTAAAATCTGCAGAGATGGGGACTAGCCAAGGTTAGCTCATTGGGGCAGGGACGTTACAGGCTGAAATTCAGAATTGCTGGTTTCCTTGACTTATGCTGTATGCTGGCTATCCCGTGTTCCAGAGCCATTTAAAGAGAGCATCAAACCCTCTCCTGATAGTAAGGGGGTTTTTATAGGAAATTACTGACTTAAAGGAAAACTCACTCAAAATGCTCTTCTCTGTAGAACACCAAGGGCATATTTCTGGCAGAGGGAAGGACCTCCCATCAGGAGAGCCCAAGGCACAATGGCCTTGCAGTGTAGGTACCCATCAAGACAGAAGTCCTGGTGCAGGGACCAAAGTCAGCAGAGCTTTGAGCTCAAGTCCTGACTATCGAGAAGTGTTTTAGGAAGAGCTGTTCCATTCTGATTATGATGGAAACATAATAAATCAGATGTCATCTTGCAGAACCTTACTTCTTTGGGGAGGGGTAAGGGGGCATGTTGGTTTGGTTTGGTTTTGTAAGTGAGCTGATTTCTCTGTCTGCCTCCCATAGTAAAAAACAAAACAAAACAAAAACCCCAAAGCTACAGAATTGAAAAAGCCAGATCTTAGCAAGTGCCTCACTGGAACCACCAGCAATCCTCCTGTGAAACCTAAAATTCAAGCTGCCAACTATAAGTTAATTTTTGTTTTTATCCTCAATGTGATTTGGGGCTGAAGTAGTTTGCTGCTGTTTTTTTCCTGATGTGATTAATTTTTTTTCTATCTCCTTTCCTTAAGAACCCTGTGGGCACTTCAGCACCCTGAGCTATCTGGTGCAGTGTTGGTGGCTGAGGTCTCTGCTCAGGATTGGGTGGCAAGGTCCCAGGGAAGAGCTGGAGCACCTGCTGCAGGACAGAAGGATGCCAAAAGGAGCTGAGGGGCACCGTGGATGGGCAGCAGCCTGCTCTGATACCTTGGTGTCTGAGGGAGCTGGAGGAACGCTGGTCAGCTTTCCCTTAGTTTTGTAGGTAGCATCATCTTGAGGTGGGGAAGCTCCTTTAGAGCCTGGGCCTCGTGGCAGTGGGGACCAGGAGCAGTGTGCATTCCTGGCCAGGCAGGAGAAGGGCTCCGAGGAAGTCTGTGAAGCTTTGGGGCTGCAGAACCCCAACAAGAGTTAACATCAATGCCAGTGTCACCAGCTCTTTGCTTAGGTTGAAATGATAAATGCCAGCAGATTTGAGGCCCAGTGATATCTAAGCCATTCTGCTGCCATAGTCTGTTGTTGTTATTTTTGTCCTTTATGCACTTTATGATGAGTGCTGATGAAGTTTGTAGTGTTCTGCTGTGAAGTGCTGGAGGGAATGGCTGCTAGCAGGACTGGTACAGAGAGGAAAGCAGGACGAGCTCTAAAATATTGGTAATTTCATCAGGCAGAGAAGATTGTCCTTTCTGCTTTCTCCTTTCCATTTGCTTACTCCTTTCCCTTTGCTGCTGCCTTGAGTCTTTATCCTTTTTTTGTACCTCAACCTCCCATCTCCCCCCACCCAACAGGAATTCACCTGTGTTCTAGTAATTGACTTGAAAAAAAATATTTTGGAGCAAGTTTTGACCTCTCACACTCCAGCTGCATTTTCCTGGCATTTGCTTTGCACTCACCTGAGAGAGACAAACTTGAACAACACAGCGAGGCAGTCATGCCAGCAGCTTTCCTGCGTGGCAACAGCCTGCCTTTGACTCCTGGAGCCACGCTGGGGGTCTCCAACCCCTGCCCCCTGACACCCAACACGTCCCCTTCCCAGAGCCCGTTCACAGGAGACGTTGCCAACCGGTGTCTGCTGAGTGCCCTGCGGGGACCGGGCTGCAGCTGGGCACTGAAGCAGCAAGGTTGGCATCTAAACACTCTCCAGAAACACGGAAGGCTGGATGCTACAGGGAAAAAAAGACCTGTGTACCACAGGAATGTCTTGCTCAAAAGACTCCAGGCTGCTGAAACTAACCCTGTCCTCATCCCGCTGAGGATTTCTAGGTAGGGTTTGTAGCCTGCAGGTAGGAAACCCAGTTTATGTTCAAGCCAGTGCTCTCTTGTGCAGTACCCTGTCCAGGAACTGGATCCAGCTGGCCACCTACAAAACCAGAGTTAATACTGCCTTGATTTTATTCCAAAATGAGAATCAGTACAGAAAGAAAAATCCAAACTCCTATCTTTACACAATATTTAAATATAGGGGAGGGGGGCAAAAGCAAAACCCACGGGTTTATGGCAGTTGCGCTGAATCTACACAGAATAATATTTTCTTAAAATTTAGGGCTGTTTTATTAAATTTCCATCAAATTGTCCTTCCTGGACATTTGTAGCTGTGTATCCTGTTACTTATTAAGTACCATGGCAATTTTACTAACACGTTCAATGTTAGCACGTGGTTTCTAATTAGGAAAAAGCTCATTTTGAGGTGAAGAGTTCACAGTTTTGTCTTTGCAGGTGAAAAAAGCCAAGATGCAGGAATCCAGAGAACAAAGCTTGAGGTACGTCACTTTGAATTGGATTTGAGTGGAGAACAGTTAATAATGGTGGGGTTTGGTTGGGGGTTTTTGTCACTACAGGCTTCCATGCGACTGCAAAAAGTCTTAATTCCATCAGCACATGCCCTTTTTTCACAGAATCTGATGAGAGTGGCAGGTGCTGTGTGTAGCACACATTTATTCTGCTGAGACTCGGGATATTTTAATATCTGTGCTGTGATTCTCAGCAAAACTTCGTGGGTAACTTCTGAGAAATTAAACCCTCAGATGAAGAACCTCTTCTGTTTAAAGCTGTGGTGTTGTACTGTTCTTGGGCTGGGTAAATGCTTCCTGGTGTATATTGTACATAGAAATTAATCACTGGTTTTGCTGCCATCCCAATGAGATGAGGACATTAGTATACTTATTTAAAAAAAAATGTAAATCAAAGAGAATTCTTACCAGGAAGCAGTGAGCAAACCCTGTGAAATTCAATATTTTGTCTAAAACGAAGAAATCTGAGCTAATCACTTTGAGCTCCTTTTGTAGCTGGTATGAGGAGAGATGAACCACATCCCAGGAGGTTTGGGGTAGGTTTATTTTTTTCCTCTCTTGGCTACGAAGGAGCCAAGGGCAGCACAGGCAGGTCTGAACATGCCAGGGTGAATGGTGTCGATTCTCCCTCAGCCCATTCCCTGCTCCCGGTGCAACCGCAGCTCCTTCGGGCACGAGCAGCCTCAGGGTTTGAGTGCAAACCTCCTCGTGTAGGATTTGAAAATAGAATGGGGGAGAGGTATAAAATTACATTTCTAACCTGCTTAAACGTTCTGCCTGTTTTGATACAAGTATGGATGATTTGAAGTTTGACCTATGGACTAATAATAAATCATAATATAATTTATCACACTGGTGCCCCCTCAGCAACAGGATTTCCAGGCAATGTCAATACTCCAGCTGTATTAGTTTTAGCTGGAAGAGGGGAGAGCAAGAGCTGGATCCAGTGAGGGTCATCTCTCTTGGGAGCATTAAATACCTAAGATTGTTAACACTTTAGTGAATACAGCGTGTTCTGCTTGTCAGGATGGTCTGCAGGGTGCTCTCGGTGGGACAAGGCAGCTGTGGTACAAGGGAGAATTTTTTCTCTTCAGTCTGTGGGAATTGACAAGTTCTAAATGCTGGGAGGATCTGTTCCTGTGTGGGCTGCCCTGGGTGACCCTGTTCTGGCAGGGGGGTTGGACTCGATGATCTCCAGAGGTCCCTTCCAACCCCACCATTCTGTGATTCCATGATAAGATCACTTGGGAATGATGTGTCTCAAGAGCATGTGTTGAAGAGCAGCAGTGAGAAAGAGCAGAAGAATGAGCTGGCATAGTATGGCCAGAAACATTATTTTCTCTCTTACTTTTTCCACAGAAAAACCTGCTTGCAGACTGTCATTTGACAGCCACACATTCACTGTCTGTGCCACAGAATCCCAGCTTTTTTCTTCTCTAAGATTAATAGTACATAAATACCCTGAGTCTGCTTAGGAAGATGTTCTTTTCTTGCACAACATGTGCTTTATTATGGGATTCTGTTCATCTGGTATTGAGAGAGATTTCCAGGGATTTTGGTTATAAAGGTTTTTAGGGGAGAAACGTCCAATTATGCATTTTGGTCACTCACCAGCCAGAGAAAATATAACAGAAGGCTCATGGGCTGAGATAAGGACAGAGAGAGATCACTCAGCAATTACCATCAGAGGCAAAATAACTCGACTTGAGGAAATTAATTTCATTTATTACCAATCAAATCGGAGTCAAATAAAGAGAAATAAAACTGAATCTTAAAACGCCTTCTCCCCACCCCTCCCTTCTTCCCAAACTCCACCTCACCCTCAAATTCCCTACTTCATCCCACTTCAGCTGTGCAGGGGGACAGAGAATGGGGTTGTGGTTCAGTTCAAACACTGTCTCTGCTGCTTCTTCCTCCTCAAGGGGAGAACTCCCCGCACTCTTCCCCTGCTGCAGTGTGGGGTCCCTCCCGTGGGAGACTGTCCTGCATGAACTTCTCCAGGGTGAGTCCTTCCCATGGGCTGCAGTTCTTCATGAACATGCCTGGGTCCTTGGCACAGGCTCCAGTCCTTCGGGAACAGACTGCTCCAGAGTGGGTCCCCCATGGGGTCACGAGTCCTGCTGGCAGAACTGCTCCAGGGTGAGTTCCACTCTCCGCGGACCCGCAGGTTCTGCCAGGAGCCTGCTTCAGCACAGGGTCACAGCCTCCTTCAGGCACATCCACCTGCTTTGGTGTGGGGGATATCTGCTCCACCATGGACCTCCATGAGCTGCAGAGAGACAGTCAGCTCACCATGGGCTTCACCATGGGCTGCAGGGGAATCTCTCTTCCCTGGTGCCTGGAACACCTCCCTCCCCTCCTCCTTCAGTGACCTCGGTGTCTGCAGCCCTGTTTCTCTCACAGAATCTCACTCTGGTTGCAGTTTTGGGATCTCTATGAAATACCAGAGTGCAGAGCTGGTTTCTGTTAAGAGTGGTTAGGTGCCTTGGTTAGGAAGGTTGAACCCAGGAGTTAGGATGCTCAGGGATGTTAATTTAAGAGTTCATTATGCTAATGATTAGCTTTTGTTTGTCCTGGCAGTCATGTGAGCAACGCAGAAGTCAGCGATCAGAAACCTGAATCTTCAAGTCTTGGTTCAAACCTTCCCATGTCCACTGAGAGTAAGTACCTGCTGGAGTTTTGCTCCCACTGTCCTCATTTCTTCCACTGGTCTCATTACCATCAAGCACAAGCTTTATCTCCTCCTTTTAATCCTTAGCCCATCCTCACTATCAGTTGTAAAGTGAAAGTTTGCTGTGGTGCTTACAAAGTGTTAAAGCCCAGGTAGTAAGCAAATACCTTCCTAACATCTCTTTGTGTCACTGCCCCCTCAGCTTGCTACCGGGCACTGCTGGGTCTTAGCCACCTCAGACAGGATTTTTCTTGAGGTTTAAGTTGATCAATAATAATGCCTATTTTAAAAGATGTTATTTATATAAATCATTACATAGCTGCTTGGGTCTTTTGTACTAATAAGCCATTCACTTAATCTTAGCCTCTGAACTGTGTGAATGTCTGCAGAAATTCCTTATGAAGTAAAAGGAGAGGAAACTGAGGCAGAAAATAAAAAGATTGCATTGTAAGAGAGAGGTGGAAAGTAGCCTTTCTCCTGGGAAAAGAGGGCTGGAGATTATTATGAAAGTAGGATGTAGATGTAGAATACCTTTGACTGCCAACACTGATTTATAAGTGTAAATCAGCTCAACTTGGTTGAAAAAAAACCCCAAACCAAACAAACCCCAGACATTTTTGCAGGAGGGATGTGCTAATATCTGAATATCTGCCCAGTGCTGAATGAAAGCCTTTAGTTCCCAGAGTTCCCAGTTCACATTTCCTGGTGTATGGTTGTGCTACGTGAATTTCACACCGTGAGTAAAGGCAAACACCAGGGAGAGGTGGTTCATGGAGCATTCAGAAGATTCAGATCGTGTGGCTGGTGGTTCATATTTCTCAGCTGCTTATGTTTGGGTTACACTAGGAGGAGTTTAGGTAGCAGAATGCAAATGTTAAGAGTTAGGGTTGCCTGTTGAACTTGCTCCCCTTAGTGGATGTAACTAATAAGAGAGTTAACTACACGGTGGCACAGGAGCAGTAATATGGTAGGACTGTTGCAGACAGGGAAAGCCTGACTTGTTGGAGCACACCCCTGGCATCTGGAGCAATTCCCAAGGCAAAGTGCACTGTCATCCTTGACAAGGCAGAATCACAGAATTTCTGAGGCTGGAATAGACATCCAAGATCAGCAATCCAGTCTATGACCCAACACCCTGACATCAGCCAGACCATGGCACTCAGCACCACATCCAGTCTGTCCTTAAACACCCCCAGGGATGGCAACTCCACCACCTCCCCGGGCAGTCCATTCCAGGGTTCTATCACCCTCTCCATGAGGAAATGCTTCCTGATATCCAACCTGACCCTCCCCTGGCACAGCTCCAGGCCGTGCCCTCTCCTCCTGTCACTGTTTGCCTGGGAGAAGAGCCCGACCCCCACCTGACTACAGCTTCCCTTCAGGTAGCTGTAGAGAGTGATGAGGTGCCCCCTGAGTCTCCTTTCCTCTGCTGCTTTCTAGTCAGGTCACTACAGAAGGGAAGTGCAGTCTCTTGTACTGTAGGTGATGGGGTTGCCAGGTCCCTGGAGCCATAGCCTGGCAGGGCTGGAACCTGGGTGCTTTGCCAAACCGGCTTCAGATGAATAAGGTAGATCCACAGCAGTGCTGCTGTGTTTGAGAAGAATTTGCAGGTGATGCTTGTAGAGCCAAACTGCTAAACCCACGTACCATGCAGATCTACTGTCACAAAAGTCACCTGGCTTGGAGACCACTGCAGCATACTGCAGTACAGCATGTGCCAGGGGGGCTGTGCCAAGTTCCGTGCCACCTCCTGCATCTCCTAGTTTGATGGACAGCTGAGTATTTATGAGGTCAGCTCATCTGAACCCAGGAGGGTTTTTTAACAGCTCTTGAGCTGCTCAAGCCCCCTTCTTCACCCTGACCCAGAATGCTGTAACTGAGAACTCTCTCGTATGGGGTTTCCTAGAGCCATAGATGGTGCTAAGTAAGATGATTTTGAACATTTCCTCCTTGGATTTGCAGCCTGAGCAACTCTGCCTTACTAGCTTTAGAGTGTAATTGCTCTGGATGTATCCAAGCAGAAAAATGGAAACATCCTCTTAAATGTAACTGCCAAATTTCTTCAGAGGTCATCTGTATTTGTACGCTGAGCCTTATGCACTGTAGCTCAGCCTGCTGTCCCTTGATGTGTGGGATTAAGTTTGTTGAGCTGGAAAGGAAAGCTGGATTCTGAGAGCCATGCTGTGGGGGAGTACATAGAAAAGGGAAGGGGAAGAGGAAAAGCTGGCAAAATAAGCATCTGCTCTGGGACACAAAAGGGACGTTACACGTGGCGCAGAGTTAAGATCCTTTGGCATATGCGGGGTTTTGAGCGGGACTGAGATCCAAGTTTCATCATGACAGTGGCAAAAGGTGAGAGTAGCAACTGGTAAAAGAAAGAGACTGAATCATCTGCCTCCTGTGAACAGGCAAGAAAAACATTTCTCTGCTGGTTTGAGTGCATTTTTTGAGAGTTTGCTTTGAAACAGATATTGAAGGCACTGGAAAACTTCGTAAATCCCGTGTCTTGGTTAAAAAGTACTGTGCATGCTGGTATTTAATTGTCATCATTTGTTGGGTCTGAAATGGACTATGTAATTTATTCAAACTGTTTGGTTTTTTTTCAGTTATGACATGCACTGATTATATCCCAAGGTCATCAAATGATTATACCTCACAAATGTATTCTGCAAAGTAAGTCAAATGATTGTTACTCAATTCTGTAACTTCTTTCTCTATTAGTCACTGCTGAAGCTGATGGAAGCCACCCTTTGGCTTCAGTGGCTGTTGTTTTATGATCAATAAATAAAGGCAAGTGAGCGCCTTCAAGTAATTAGCAACACAGTAGTCTTGTTGAATAATGCCCCTAATATCTGAGAAATAAACTGGACATTAATGTAAGGGAAATGTAGGATTTTCTCATCATTCACCATGTTTAGGGATCTCAATTCTTCCCATTGCAGCACAGGAGACCCCAATCCTCCACTCTTGCTTTTGTATAGTCCCGTGACGTGCTCCAGTCATTTTGACCCATAGCACAGGATTGTATTAGCTTTAGGAATTGCTCTTGTGAGGCAGAAGTGAAACTAATTGCTCGTGCCTGTTGGAACAGGGAGTTTGTTCTTGCTCTGTCACCCTGCCCTCCCAGCCTCGGTGCCCTGGCATCGGGAGGGAGGGAGTTTCTCCTGGTGTCATGGCAAGAAACAGGCAACGTGTAAAACCAAGAGCCTGTCGTACTGGGAAGCACAGGGGGGTCGTTGCACTGAGAGCACACGTCAGTGTGATTTATATATTCTTTCTAAAGAAGTTTTTTTAGCTGTCTGCTGGTTTGGAGGCTGGAAGGTGCATAATATACATAGTTCTTTTTTACTTTTGTTCTTTCTTTTAAAGGCCATATGCACATATCCTTTCTGTACCTGTATCGGAAACAATGAGCCCTTACCCTGGTCAGACTCAGTACCAAGCACTGCAGCAGTCTCAGCCCTACACCATCTACCCACAGACCACCCAAACCTACGGACTACCTCCTTTTGGTAAGCAGTAACTTGTCAAAGCCTTCTCAGTGCCTGCAGTGCTCGTCTTACATCTCATTCTAAAGCCAATGTTAAGCTTAAGCAGGGGTGTTGGAGAGAAGAGTCTGTAGCAGAGCCCGTGCCTAAACTTCAACTGTAGATTGGTACTGATCTCTAGATGGGCCCTCATGTTATAAAGTACAGTTTCTTACAAAGCTGTTTTCCTGGCTGTTAGTTTGGGTGTCTCCTCGTGAAGCTTGCCGGGCAGTTCTGGGTTTGGGATGGAAATTGTCTCCGGTTGTGGTGTAGCTGTGTTTGTGTGGTTTCCTTGTCAGTCCATTGCACAAGACCACATACTACAGCATCTCTGCCTAAGGCATTTTCCTTTCCTTTTTGCTGGCCAGGATTAAGACTTTTTATTATTTCATCTTTTATCTGGTGAAGATTCCAGGCTAAAATGTCTCCATATTTCCTAGTTTGCTTAAGTTGCTCTAATACTTGAGCCCTCTGTGAGCCATTTTCAGTTTTTGCAAATGCTTGAAAGGTGAGAGTCCTGTTTAACTGAGCAGCCAAAGGTCGCTGATGGATTTGAGCTGTTCACCCTGTGCTTCCTTTATAGTGTCTGGAGGGAGAGACACCTCTGGGGTCTTGGTCTGGTTTAGAAGATAGGTGCCATCTTTCTCCATGATGGATAAAGGCAGTTGAGGATGAGTAGTGCAGACAGAAAAAACTGGAACTTCTGAGTGGGTTGGTGAGTGAAAGGAGCTGCCTGGGCTTTCCTTGTGCTCTGTAAATCTACATACCTTTCTTTTTTTTTTTTCATATATATGCACCTGGGATATATGAAAAGAAGTTTTCTTGCAGTTGAGGGATCCTTGGGAAGAAAACAATGGTTTTTTAGTAACAGGGATGCAAGGGCTTGATTAAATGGTGCCTCCTGAATCTCATTTGCCCCATATTAATGCTGAGCTGCATTGTTCTGACCGATTGCTGGAGTACTGTAACACGGGAGCTCTGCAGGGAGTTAGTGTTGGGCTGGTTTCTTAGCAGCTCGGGGCTCTTCAGGGCAGCAGGGTCATTTGGGTTGTTGGTCAGTTGGAGTACTGGCTGCTTCTGCATGTCCAGCTCAGCTCCTGCCAGTAGGGTTCGAGTCTGACTCTCATTTCAGAGACTCTTAACAGCCAACCCTCCCCACCACCTGTCATGGTGGTCTCAGGATTCTGGGTGGACAAGGACCCGGGTGACTCTGTGTTGGGTGTCCCAGGGAGCCATAAGCCTCTGCCTGTTGTGTTTTCTCAGCTGCCTTCATTCCTCCAGGAGAACTTTTTCCCTGGGAAGCCGACCCAATGCAGAGAAGTCTGATGTCATGTCCAAACTCAAGTCTTCAGTTGCCACTGCAGTTCTCTGCCGTATTTCTAATCACTCTCTCCCTTGTCTGTTTGTCCAGTTGTAGTGTTGGGTGTTGTCCTGATCGTCTGTTACCTCCAAACTGTGCCCAACCCCGTGTCCTGTTTGCTGGAACATGGTTCTCTTCCCTGGGTGCCTGCCCTTTGGTTTCAGTGCCTTGTTGCACTGATTTTCCCTCTCTCTGACCAGTGGCTGGTACTTCCCTTCATTTCTTTGGTGTTTATTGAGTTTGGTGTGGACGGTGCCCTGAGGATGTTTTGTGTGTTCTTAGGTGTTTTACTGGGTAGCCTGAGTGATGGTTTGGTGGTGGTAGTGGTGGTGGCTTTGTTGGGTTGGGGGGAGTTTGTTGAGGTTTTTTTAATGCAAAGGTTCTGGAATTCAGGGGTGCTTAGCTGCTTCAGTGTTATACTCTGAGTGGAACAGGAGGAATTCCTTGGCAGACCTAGGCAAAAGATCAGGATTTTCTATTAACTTCTCAGGAACTTCTACATCTTCTGAACTGTGTTCAGTTACTGAAATGTCTTGGTGTGGATTTTGAGGTCTGTTATTAAATACCTGAATTTTTAGTCTGAATTTAAATGTTAGGGAGATGTTAAAAGTCATATTTCCAGTAATGGAAATCATACAGGAGTGCTGCCTGCTCACTCATACTGGGAAGATGGACCTTAGGTGGTGTGGTGGACTGAACATGAACAGTGCGGAGGAAACTCTGTAAGTTGACAAACTCTCCACTGAGCAGGTGAGGACTGGGCCAGCTTGGGCAGATGTTTTACCAGCACCAAAGAGCCTACTCCAGAGGTCTGCATGACTTTCTCCTATTTATTTGTTTCTATGCCAAAACCAAGGCACGGTGAATGATCTAACAGAAGGAAGCAGATCAATTTTAAGTATGAAATTCAAACAAGCTGACAAACACCAGCATAGTCTTGAGATCTCCCAGGTCAGGATGCTGCTTTCAGAGCAGAGATTACCTGTGCTCTTACCAATTTGTCACCTCTCCTGCCGTGATACTTTTCTGATGGTGTTTAATGCACTGTTCTGCATGGCTCAGACTTGTGGTCTGGAGAGATTTTATTAAAGCAGCATTAAATTCAGAGCAGTGACATAGAAGCTGCACACGTGTAGCTGTAAGTTGGTGTTGGTAAGACTGTGGATGTAGGTTTGTCTTGAGTTAATGTAAACCATCACAAGTGATGGGATAGCCCATGTCAAGCTTTTCCTGACACGTGTCCTGTGATGTTCTTGTGCCCCAGCTGCAGTGCTGCTGTTGGCCGTGGTGGGCTCTTGTTCCCCCTCGCCCACCTTCTTCTCCATCATCCTAGAGGCGGCTGCTGTCTTGCAGGGGAGGGAAGGACACGTGCCACCAGGCCAAGGGTGTGCCTTGCTGTGCGGAAAGTAGAACGCGTTGACGTGGAGAGGTGACAGAGACGGTCGTGGAAAGCAGGGGCTGAAAGATGCCTTAACACACAAGCTGTGTCACCTCCTGCGCTGGCATCCAGCCGACCCTGGAACACCTCTCGTGTGTGTCTGACCTGGTGTTACACTCCTTGTGATAATTACCCTACAGCATTCAGAGCTGGGTTGTGTTTCGTTGCCATAGTTGTTAGGCACTTCTGTGTGTCCTGGGACTGTCTCGTGTTGCTGTCTGCTCCTTGTCCATCTATTTCCTTTAAGGAGCTGTTGGTTACTGTCCCCTTTCAGAGGACCCACTCCCTTGAAGACGGTGGCAGTCCATTCCAGACTAAACAAGTACAGCTACTCCCCCTCTCCTCAGAGGCTCTGTGTCTCGTACAGTGCACTCTGGATTTCCAGCACTGTATCTACAGCCTTTCTGAAATCACTCTTTTTGGTTTGCTAATGGTTCTAGAGGTTTTAAACTGTACCAAAGACATCATTTGAGAGGTGAAGAATCAAACCCCTTGTGCAGCTGTGCAGAAAGGTGAATGACTTAATGTGACTCGTAGGTTTCAGATCAGCTATGCAAAGGAATCAAAGAGCTGTTGCAGAATTTAATTCTGACAAAAGCGCAGCGTGGAGCAAGCTCTTGGAGTTCCTGCTCTTGTCCAGCTCTGCAGAGTCTCCTGTGTTATCTGTGTAAGACACTTAGAGCTCGTAGCCCCTGCTCGAGCAGGTGAAGGGATGCAGTTGGCTTTCACAGCCTTGGTACTGGTGGTTTTGGTGGGGGGGGTTAAGGTTTCTGCTGGTCCTGAACTTTGTGTCTAGCTCCAAACGTCCTTTGTCCCTCTGCTTTGCACACTCCTGCTGGTTTTTAAGTAGATCCTCTCAACCGATTCCTGCTTTCTAACCAGGGCCAGGGAATGATGCCTTTGACCTGACTGTCAACACTGGAAACACTCAAACAAAACCCTGAAGAGCCAGAGCTGAGCTGCTTCAATCGGATGCAGTAGACTAGACCTTAACAGGGCACCTGAGCCACCCCGCTGCCTGTGTGTGCCTTGTGCAGATGAATTCCACTCCCCTTGCTGTCTCTACTTCACTCAGCGATACAAATGCTTTCCAGAGGAAACAGTTAAATGTTTTGGGTGGTTCCCCCCCCCCCCCATTTTGGAGTTTGGGGGTTTTGTGTTTTTTTTTTGAGCTCTCTATTTGCTGTTAGTCCATGAAAATTACTGACCTGTGCTTGCTTTAAAATACTCGACCCAGTTCCCAGTGAAGTAGTGGAAGTGTTGACTGTGACCTTAACAGATCCCAGCTTCAGCCTCGCTGGGTAATAGCTGAGGTCATTTGCAGTGCTGTGCAACTCAGCCCAGCGAGCCGAGGGATTAGCAGTTCCTCCATACCAACGTGGCAGTGAACCCTACTGTGACACTAACAGAGTTTTAGTTGAAAGCTTTGGAAATTGGTCTTGTTGGTGCTTTTAATTTTCTCCTTTTCAGCTTCTAATCCACGCACAGCCCGACAGTCAGCACTTACCTGTTGCAGAAATTAAACATTTTTTTCCATGTGTGATTTGTTACTTTTGTGACGAGCAAGAAAGAAATCTTCATCTGAGGTAGCAGCATGCTCTTTGGTCCCAGCATATTTGTTTGTAACTGGTCCAATTTATCCGATTCAGGTGCACTGTGGCCAGGTATGAAACCTGAAAGTGGTTTAATTCAGACTCCATCTACAAGTCAGCACAGTGTTCTTACCTGCACTACAGGGTTAACCACAAGCCAGCCCAGCCCAGCACAATATTCTTATTCCATTGAAGGTAACTTGGCATGGTTTTTATCTGCATCTCTCTCCACCTAATTGAGTCCAGATACCACAAATAGAGAGGCTTGCATGTTTGGTCTTGGTTTGTGCATGCTTCTTTATGCTTTGCCTCTTTCTTTTCGTGCGTGTGTATGTGTTTGGTTTTGTATTTGCTACGTACCTCTGTATGCACCAGGCTGGCTTCTTGGTGCCATGCTGATGGACTTAACAGGGTGAAGAGCAAATGGGAAGGGGAGAGGAGACCAAATGCTGTATTCTTGCATGCCTTTACTGGGAATGCTCCTGAAGCTCAAGCACTTTGATGATGGTTTTTAGCCTGATGTCAGGAAATAGGCTGATGTTTGATTTTCTTAATTTTTTTTGAAATTACATCTGGACGTAGATGGCTCTTCTATGTCCCACACACACCCCAGGTTGGTCGATCTGCTAGAAAGTGGATTTCTCAGTATAGAACTAGCCTATGAGCACTCCAGCTGCTGGAAGTGCCACATCTAAGGAGCCAGGTGCTCCCCTGAGCCTCCTTCTCTCCAGTTCCCCAGCTTCCAAAGCGATGTCCAGGAGTAAATGTGACAGTTGGCTGAATAAAGGAATATGGCTGACTATTGATGTGCAAATAATTTTTAGGTAGGATTTTTGCTGTTTCTGTTGGGGTGTTGAATTGTGAAAATTTCTCTCTCTCTTTGTATTTTTAAAAAGTGTTTCAAGAATTCCTCTTGTGTGATATCTTCATAGAATAATTCAGGGTCTTCAGGAGATCTTTAGTTCCACCTCCTGCTCAAAGAAGATTTGCACTGAATTCAGAACCAGGTTGCTCAGGGCTTTATCCATCTGAGTCTCAGAAGCCTCTGAGGCTCCATCTGAGGATGGAGATTCCACCAATGCCAGTGACTGTGATCATGGTGAAGCCTTTTTTCTTTTGTCAGCTTGGAGCATCACCTCTTCCATGTGGTGACTGTTTCTCTTCTCCTGCTCTGCAGCTGCAAAAAGAGCATGGTTCTGTCTTCTTGGTAACCTCCATGCAGGTACCAGCCCCCCAAAGGCATCTCCTTTCCAGGCTGGACAGTCCTGCTTCCCCAGATGCCTCACAGGACCCGTGCTCCAGCTCCTTGGTGCCTCTTTGCCAGATCCACAGAATTTTATCAACATGTATCTTGTGCTTGAGGCCCAAAGCTGAAAGTCATATCCAGCTGTGGTCTAACGGGTGCAAAGGAAATCACAGGATCATAGAATCATTTTCATTGAACGAGCCCTTTCAGATCATCATCCACCCCTTCCCCCAGCACTGCCAGACACCGCTGACCCCTGGCCCTCAGCACCACAGCTCCACGGGGGGCTTGGAAACCCCTCCAGGGGTCACAGGGACTCCC
>JANHFX010021992.1:1991-13071 GCA_027560015.1 Chloroceryle amazona | reverse complement strand
CCCTCGCTGGTCAGTTCAGGGTCACCTGTCCTGGCTGCTCCTCCCCGCAGGTGCCACCTCTTACTTTCTGCACCCCATTGTGGTGCACAAGACCTTGCAGTGACCTTGGTCTGCAGGCACCAGTCCTTGGGAGCCTACAGGGATGGAGGGTGATCTGGCTTTGTACTTGAGGCAGGATGCAGTGAGTAGCTCAGTCCTGGTGGACTGAATTGAGAGGACAGAGCTGCTTTGAAATGATGGGTCAAAGAAATCATGTTTTATATTCTAGTAAGGTGGTAACTACTACTGCATCAGTAGAGCAAGATAGCATCTTATCTTTTACAAAGGAGATTTGTGGCCAAATGCTATGAGCTTTATATTGATGCTTGTTTTGAGATGAGGAGATCAGAGCTGTGTGATTTCTTTCTTCTAGGAGAGGCATCCACAAGTCCTTCATTGTCGAGAGCAACAGCAAGTAAAGAGTTAGATGAGCAAGCAAGAAAAAACATCCCTGGGAAGAACAGGGGGAAGAGGAAAGCAGATACCTCCTCCTCACAGGACAGTGAGCTCGAGGTAAGTAGTAATCTTGTTTTCTACAGGTAGTTTTGCAGAATAGCATGGTGGTAAAAGTCCTCCTCTCTTTCTTTTGTCCTGTCTCCATGAAAATGGAAGATTATAGAATCGTAGAATAGTTTGGGTTGGGAGAGACCTTTAAAACTCATCTGGTCCAACTGCCCTGCTGGCAGCATTTACAACCAGAGCAGGGTGCTCAGAGCCCTGGCCAACCTCACCTGGAATTGCTCCAGGGATGGGGCAGCCACCACCTCTCTGGGCAACCTGGGCAAGTCCCCTTTATGCATTAAAAGGCTGCTGCAATAAGGTCTCCCTGGAGCCATCTCTTCTCCAGGCTGAATAACCCCAACTCTCTCAGCATTTCCTCATAGGAGAGCTGCTCCAGCTCTCTGATCATTTTTGTGACCCTCCTCTTGACCCTCTCCAGCAGGTCCATGTCCTTCCTGTGCTGAGAGATAGTTTGGGAAAGCCCCATGACCATGTTATCCGAGAGCTGGCCCGCGTGAGTTACTCAGTAGTCCTTGACAAGCATCATGTAAACACTTCCTGGATTCAGAGTGGCATCAGTGGAGGTGACCTCTTGATATCTCTAGCAGAGCCTCCTGCTCAGAGCAGGGCTGTTCCCAGCACTGGAACCATGACTTTAGCCGAGTCTTGACAACCTCCAAGGCTGGAGATAGTGAAGCTGTCTAGTGATATGTCCCAGGACAACATGGCCCCTGGAGAAGGAGGTTTTCTGTTTCCAACCGGAATCTCCCAAGCTGCAAACTTCCCCTTCTTTTTCCATGGCAATTTTCCATCTACCACTACTGAGAAGAATTTGTCTTCATCATCTTTGCCACTCCCCTTTAGTTAGTTATGGTCTGCTATTAGATCCCTCTTAATCTCCTCTCTGCCAAGATAACCATCACAGCTCCCTCAGCCTCTTCTCTAGGCTGCTGACCATCTCAACAGCCTTCTGCTGGCCATCTCTCCTTTCCTCCCATACCTCTGGAACTGGGGATGCAGCCTGAGGTGACCTTCCCAGTGCCAAGTGGGGTGAGACAGCACCTTCCTTCTGTCACTGGGCACACTTAGTGTTCTCCAGCACACGGTTCCTCTTATCCCCAGGGAGTGCTGCTGGCCAATACTGCGCCTCATGTCCACTCCAGCTCCTTCCAGCCTGCACCAGTATGAGATGTGATTCTATCCCATGTGCAGAATCTGCAGCTATTGAACTTCCTCTGGTTCCTGTTGGCTCAGTTCTCAAGTTTATCAAAGTCCTTCTGCACTGGAACTCTACTCAAAGCCAATCCCCTTTCCTTGTCCTAACAAGGTATCTCTGATACCGAGGTCAATGACCTGGTGCTCTCCAGTTCTCAGGCCATAAACTTCTATCCCAGCAGGGCTCTAAAGTTCATTAGTGCTCTTGAGATTTGCTTTTATGCTCACAAAGCAAGTGAAGCTTTAGAAATAGTTTGACCAGGGAGCCCTGTTCTGAGCGCGTAGTCGCGCTGTAGCAGGTTATAAACTCCACTGCAGTAAACTGGAAGAATTCAGTGATGTGTTCAGCCTGTAAGGTGAATACTATTAAATGTGTGCTGCAATTCCCCCTAAAATTAACCCTAAAACCTGCTCCTTTGTTGTATCTCAGCACTTTGAATATCTCAGCTCTAATCTGCTTTTGTTCTTTACTCAGCGAGTGTTTCTCTGGGACCTGGATGAGACCATCATAATCTTCCATTCCCTTCTCACAGGGTCTTATGCTCAAAAGTATGGCAAGGTAATATTGTCTTTTCTGGGCAAGAAAAGCCATTGTCTGTCACAAAGAATTAAATGTTAAAATGGAAATGCAATAGAAATTGGGATTTTGTTTTAAATATGATGCTTTTAACTCGTTGGCACTTTTGGTGTGGGGAAAGAACGCTAAATTTGGCTTTGTACAGAGCTAGGATGTGGACATAAACACTTCCCTTCTAACAGTACAAGTCTTAAAATGGCAAACTGACTTTTTCATCATTGGCAATTATTGAGGCTGTAGAGTGCAGTGAAAGGAATTAGTTTTTTCTCCTTCAAAATATATTGAAGTTTTTTGAATGTTTTCTTTGCGTTGCCTCTGCAAACACATCCGTCCCTGTTAGGCAGTACTGAAATGTTTTGTGTCCCATTTTCTGCCTATGTACTCCCAGAACGTGGAGTTTTGGGGTTTGTTTCAATGGAGTTGTTTACAGTATGAGGGAAATTGCAGTTCACACCACTGAATGCAGATGGATCAATTTGCTCCTGCCTGGAACCGCAGCGAATTTTCATTTTCTCTTTTTCTTTTGACAGGATCCAACTCTAGTGATTGGCTCAGGTCTGTCCATGGAGGAGATGATTTTTGAAGTAGCTGATACTCACTTGTTTTTCAATGACTTGGAGGTATGTGGCCAATGTCTCTGAAAAGCAAAGCTCCCTGTACTTACTTAGAATTACCCTGCACTGCTGGTGAGGCTCAGAGCCACTTATGCTGAAACATCTCAGCCTGACAGAGCTGAAGTGGCTCTGAGCACAATCAAATCAGAGGTTTACTCTGTTACCTGAGACTGGAATTCTGCAGACTTCTAGTGTCCTGAGCTCTGATGGGTTTCTGCTTAAGCCTGTGAAAATAAAACCCAAACCACTGATGTCTGCTTTGTCTTATACCTATATCCTGGGCTGATTTTTTTGCCTTCACTGACCCTGTTTTGAAATGGAGACCAGAAAGGTGGGGAAAAAGGTGACAGTGAGAATGTCAGTTCTCAGGGACTCACCGTTCTGCATCACTTCCACAAAAGTTGAGTATAAGGCTTTGCTTTAACCATGGCAATGCCCCGTGCCGTGCCCTGCTAGATTCTCAGGTAGTAACACAACCTATGCAGGAAGGTGGGCTGTTATCTCAGAACCTGGAATTAAATGGTTGGAAATAGCAAATTTTCTGACTCGTGTCATCTTTGATACGAGTTAACAAATGAGCCTCATTTGCAGAACTTACAGGACTAGTTAAAAGCTGAGGAAGACTGAGTACGAGCAGTGAACAATTACTTGTAGGTGCATCACTGCTGTACATCGTGGAAAAACAAGATGTTTTTCTTGATGCAAATAGAAATTTAAATCAAGGGTTTTTTTGTGGCTGTGAAGTTTGCAAAGGTGGTCATGACAGTCACCTCACTGCCCCAGGAAAGCAAACCAACAAATACAGTCCCTTGTGCCATTGCTAAGTTAGCGGTGTGGCCAACAACACTTCCTGTGGTAGGTGTCAGTTAGTAGCAGTGGGAAATGGTGGAAAAGAGGAAAATTCCCTTCTTGTCCTAAGGCATTTGCAGTTTTAGCTCCAGGCTAAATCAGCATCACTGTGGGCTCTGGGTGGCTTAGCTCGTTGCTGTTGGGAAATGTGAGGGGATTGGTTTACATCACACTTTCTCCAATCTGCAAACTTCAGGATGTTTCTGGATTACAACAATGTGACTTTCTTTTTTTCTCTTACCCAGGAGTGTGACCAGGTACACATAGAAGATGTGGCATCTGATGACAATGGGCAAGACTTAAGGTGGTGTACTGATGAGTGCATGAAATGTATGGCTGGTGTAATCTGTGCTGTGTGGGGACTTCAAACCCAAACAAGGTTGAGGAATGAAGATCAGCCTTGCATAGGGGATGAAACGTGGCAAATGGTGCTTGTTTGTTGGCCCTACAAAACATAAAGGCTTTCAGAATTATGATGTGAATGGTGTGGTGTGAATGGTCCTGTCCCCTGTGTGCTCGGTGACGGGATGATGGAGAACCAACGCTCCAAATGTCACGATCTTGACCTTTCATCTTGACCTTGCCTCCCTCTGTGAGCTGATGGTGCTCCTGGGCTGGGGTGAGGGTGTTTCCTGCTGCCTTAATGAGCTGAACTGGCTCTTGGAAAGGTCTGAGAAGTGCCTGTCTGTCAGGGAGGAAGAAATGTGGGGAAAGTGGTGAAGCAGGACCTGCTTCCTGCACTCAGGAGCTGGTAAAGCAGCTCACCTGCTTTGGAGCCCCAGCTGTGTCTTTACACCTGGAGACACGGGTGGTGTGTTTGGAAGATACTGTGCTGGGTTTGTTACTGCAGGATGAGAAATGGGTTAGTGGGAAGGATGCTCTTTAGCACTGAGGAGTGAGCAGTCAAAGAGCAGAGGAAGGTTTTGTGGTGGAGTCTGTGAAGGAAGAGGTGAATTCAGTACCAGCAGCAATTGTAGTTGGATCAGAACACGTTGCCCATTGAAGTTATCCCCGCTGGGAGGGTGCAGTGGTGGTTGTGCAGAATTCCTCTTCAAAGTGCTTTCTAGCTGCTGTCAGTCTGCAACCCCACCAGAAAAGCTGCGGTGACTCCTGCCACGACTCCCCTAACTGCTCTGCTTTCCTGCAACAGCAATTACAATTTCTCCACGGATGGCTTCAGTGGCTCAGGGAGTAACACAAATCACAGCTCCTCAGTTGGTGTCCAGGGTGGAGTGGACTGGATGAGGAAACTGGCCTTCCGCTACCGCAGGGTACGAGAGATCTACGACAAGTACAAAACTAATGTCGGAGGTGAGTGTTCACCTGCACCACTGTCTGAGCACTCAACAGGAGCTCTGCTGCCAGACTCTGCCCTTCCTCAGAGCTTTTGCTTTCCTGAATGTTTGGACATGAAAAATAACCATTCTCCTATGGCTAAATGGGATCAAATCCCCATGGAATCTCAGAGGGTGCATCTTCCAAGGCTGAATGGTGTGCCAGTGCAGTCCACGAGTTACCACATGCACAGGGGTGCTCTGTTGGTCCTGGGTGTATTTGTGATGGAAATGGTGTCCCTTTGCTAATTTGGTCTGAAAAGCAGCCTGTCACTCTGCTTAGAAGGGGTCTGAACTTGCATATCGTGCTGCTTAGGAGGTCTTTTCACTCGTGTCTTCACATCACCTGTCTTGTACTGTGCCAGTGTCAGGAAATGCAGTGTTCACCCTTGTGGCTGTTGTGCTCGCAGTCTGATGCAACATCTCTATTGTCTGGTCACAAAGTCACTTAAAATCTTCTAGTTTTGCTTCCCTTCCAAGGCCAAAGGAGCAGAAATGCTGCAGACCACGATATTGTAGATAAGTTTTCTGTCCAGCTGAATGTTAACGTTGACATCCCTGGGAAAGGGGTGCTGCTGGAGCAGCTCACCTGGCAGGGTGATTTGGCCTGGTGAGTTGTGGGTTTGAGTAGCCTTTGCCTGTGCAAAAACCCCTCGATAGAATGTGCTCTTGGACATACATTCTATAAACGAGCTGCTCAAACTTTTCAGCCTTAAAAGTCTGTCAGTGTAAGCCTGCATTTCAGCATCCTGCAGTGACCTTATTTCTGGTAGGGAGCAGACCATGAATGCGGGTTGTGCATGTGGGAAACCTGGATACAAAGGTTTTGAGGATCTGTCTAAAGCCAGGTGGTAAAGCAGCTGTCAGTGCAGCCTGTGGTGGGTCCCTCCGTGGGCCCTGGGTGGAGGACTTGGTGTACTCAGGGCTGGAGTGACTTGGGGAGCTCGTACATCACGGCTGGCAATTGGGTGGGGAGAGGTTCAGACTCAAGGTGCTCCTCTCTTGTATTTACGGACATTTATCGAGTGGATGGGCTCCATTTCTGGCCACTTTGAATTCAAAACTGGAAGCTGTGAGAGGATATATGTAAAAGGGATAAAAAAAATAGGATTGAAAAAAAAGAAAGGGCTGAAAAAAAGGGATTAAAAAAAGATAATTAGAAGGGGTTTAAAAAAGATATTTAAAAGGGATTTAAGTGGAAAGGATCTTTGGGAAGTCAGAGGGTGGCTGCAGCAGTTCCTTCCCCTGCTGCCTCTGGCCTCGAACAACACCCCCAGCTCCGAGTGCTTTATACAAGAAGCCCATTTTGTTGCATGTATCCTGAGAAATGGTTTGATACTGCCAGAGAAAAGTACCCAGTTCCCCCCAGTCGGAGACGGGTGTCTGCACGGTCTGGGTCACTGGGAGCTCAGGTTCCAGATGCCTCCAGAACCGGGTGAGTTATTGCAGAGCAGGCAGGTGCTGGGCAGTAGCTGGCTCTGGGTCAGACTCGCCAGCTCAGCTGGGAAAGCTTGTGCTGCTTCCCTTCCAGGCCTTCTGAGCCCGCAGAAGAGGGAAGCTCTGCAGAGACTAAGGACTGATATAGAGGTGCTGACGGATTCCTGGCTGGAAACTGCTTTGAAGTCCCTGCTACTCATACAGTCCCGGTATGGAAACTGGAAATGCCTTTATTGCTTTCTCAGCTCTTTCTCTCACTCAGATTTGTGTGCACGGTAGTGTTGCTGCAGTGTCCACGTGTCATTCTACTGCTGTTTGTCACCAATACTGGGAACCAAAGTGAAGGAGTGTGGAAATTCCACTCCTGAGCACCCTCTGGGATTGTTCTGCTGCAGCAGTTGTTGGGAAGGTCCCTGTAACAGGACTCTGCTCCCAAAACTGCATTTCTGCCAGAGAAATTCGGTTAAAAAGCAAACAAACAAAAACCACAAATGAAAATCTTGGCCTAAAATGCCTCTTGGAAGCGGAACAACAAAGCACATGGCACTTTGGAAAGTCGAGCAAGCTTCCTGGAGCAGCCCTTGGTCATAGATGTGCTTTGACAAGTGTTTTTCTTCTTCTAGAAAAAACTGCGTGAACATCCTGATCACAACCACCCAGCTGGTGCCAGCTCTTGCCAAAGTTCTCCTGTACGGATTGGGCGAGGTGTTTCCCATCGAAAATATTTATAGTGCTACAAAAATAGGTAAGGGGTTGTGCTGAGCACCGGGCACCGAGGCTCCTGCTGTGGATTAGCTGGGATTTTTACACAGGAAATACAATTTCTGCATCTGAGCAGCCCCAGTGGCTGCTGTGGACCAGCTGGCCACGTAATAGTGCTGGCTTCTGGCCTCATGAGTAGAACTGGGTGTTATCCCCTTCCCCTGAGGCTCATTGTGGTGGGGTTGTGCTTTGGCAGGTAAAGAGAGCTGTTTTGAGAGGATCGTGTCACGATTTGGGAAGAAAGTCACTTATGTGGTAATTGGAGATGGGCGTGATGAAGAAGTTGCAGCCAAGCAGGTGAGTTTCTGGCTCCGTGGAGGTGGGATGTAGGTGGATGCAGAGCGAAGTTACTGCAGCAGTTATCTCCTGGGGTGACTTTTTCCAGGGCTGACCTCTTGAGGTTGGGGCAGCCGCAGGAAACTTTACCTTTGATGCGAGAGATCCTTCACTGCATTAAGAGGAGGAGTTTTCTGGCTCCTGGGGGTTTGAAGTTTTACTGTTGTTCAGGATTGCGTATGACATTGTCCCAGGATCTTGATGTAGCAGGTCGAGCTCCCAGCAGTCGGGATAATGCCACTTTTCAGAAGCACAAAGGAGCCAGGGCTCGCTTGCCAGCGGTTAGATCAATACCCAGCATCTACCAGTAGCACAGAGAGGAACAGACAGTTTGGTTGATTTGGGAAGGCCTGACTAGGTTGTTCAGTTGTGCTAATTAAAGGCAGTGAAGTGCACAGATCACCGTGGGGATCACTGCAGGCTTCACGCTGTCAGCCTTACGCCAGTGGTCATCGCTCCAGCTTTCCTGGACGCCCTGGAAAGTCCTTCCTGGGTAAAGCAGCAGCTCACGGCCACAGACCAAGATTTTTCATCACGACCAGGCAAAGCTGATTGCTGGTGACCGACTGTGCAGATAAGAGAGGCTTCAGACAGCAGTGTGCTTACAGCTGAGGGATCCTTCCCGACCACGGTGTGCTCCGCAGCATCGCGCAGCCCTGCACGCGTACCTCGGCTGCTTCCACTGAGCTGTAAGATCACTGCAATAAACCTGACTGTGTCACCTCTCTTACAGCACAACATGCCTTTCTGGAGGATCACCAATCATGCAGACCTCGTGTCCCTGCACCAAGCCCTTGAGTTAGACTTCCTGTAAGAAGCTGGAGCAAAGACGTGACTGCAGCTCCTGCAAGCCCTCCCCATCGCCGGGCAGGCCGACATCTCATACATTTGGGGACTCACTTTTCAGCTCGATGAAGAAAACAAACCTAATGCAAACTGTACAGTAGAACGTGACACCGGGTCGTTTCCTCAGGAGCACGGGCCCTGCCAAGTACAAAGGTGTCCTATGAAAAAGCACAGGACTCGGCAGCGCTAGAGCTTTTCCGAAGAAGAGACAGCCAGCTGAGTTCCAATAGCAGGCAGTCTCCAGGGGGAGGCTGATACAACAGCAGAAGTGTTTGTGAGAGCCCTCTCCTTTCTATCCAGCTTAGCTGTAGAACCCAAGTAAACAAAAAAACCTTATTTTTATAGAAAAATACTGATGGCAGAGATGAACCTCCCTTGTTTTGCAAAGTCGAAAAGAGCTGGGGTTTTTCATAGGAAATATTAATGAAAATGTCAGAAATACCTCTACTGCTGTGAAACGTGTCCTCTCTCCTTCCCGGGGTGTTCCAAGCAGTTAATTTATTACAATGTCCTTATGTTATTTCCTCATCGTGGGATTACTGGAAAAAGAAAGATAAAGGAATGTTTCTGGGATACGTGGTTCCTTGTCGAGGAAACTGTTGGTGTTCTGAGCTGATCCTGGTGGCTCCTCGCCCGCGTGTGCTCGAGCCTCTTAACAAGGGGAGATCATCGGATTCCGGGGATGCATCACCCAGACCGTAGAGCCCACAGATTTTCCCTGTGAAGGAAAACAAAACTGCCTACGACCTTTAGATCGTGCACAACACTATTACAGACTGCTCAGATGTGAGCAGAGTCCTCGTCCGGACCAGGGGTAGTTTGAGAGAACTAAATCCTCGTGTGTGTTACAGAGAAGGGGGTGGTTATTAACGTGCACCTCTGCTTTCCCGACTCCGGTTGTAAGTTCCTTTTAGTAGAATCAGATTCAATTTTCCTGTATTCTTCTTTGCATTAGCCTAACTATAAAGTTACAGACCAGACCCTTGGTAAAGAGGGACGTAATTTTCTAAGACACTGTGACTTGGCAGCCTGGAGCACACTGGCCTTGGGGGTGATGGTCACGCTGATTTTTCTGCTGCCATCTCAGAAAAAAAACAAACCAGGCTGGAGTCAGAGACCTGCAGAAGCACTGGCTGGCAGTAGGTGGCTGGAGGCTGGCACGGAGAGCTGCCCATGTGCCAGGTTGGGCTGCATTCAGTGGCATCTGCCTCCTCCCTCTATCCTGGTGGCACCAAAGCGACAGGTGCCTGGGGTTTCTGCACAGAGGATGTGCCCGCTGCGCCCCAGCCGCTGCTGAGCCTGACGTGGCAGCTGCAGCAGAACCCCTCCAGATCTCTGTCTCCAGCCTGGCCTCACCCATCTGAGACCCACGGGGGACTCATCTGACCGAGTGTCACTTCAGGGAGGATCCTGACCCCCTCAGGCTGTGCCCACAGAAGTGGGTGATGTGTTGGCTGTGTTCCTTTCATGGCATTGATTACTGAGGGATTATTTCCATCAGGGCTGGGGGCGTTGCTGGGCCAGCTCAGCACCTGCTCTGCTGTGCCCTGGGAGCTTTCTGGTCACCGCTGTGGAGAAGGTTCCTAGAGCAAGAGGCTTGGATCCCTAGAGTTCAGGGACTGGATGCAGAGGTCTGTGATTCACGTGTTCCTAGCTCCAGTTTTTCTTTAAAAAGCAAGCAAACAAACAAACAAAAAACCCCATGAAATAAAATCAGAGGAGATTCTCTCTCTCCAGGGCGGTCACGGGAATCAGGAGCAGTCTGCTTTCTGTCCAGCTCCTTGCCCAGTGTTGGCCGTGCACTCTGATCTCAGGCGGACGCTCCGAGTCTTGCGCATTTCCCCAGGAACTCTGCTGCAGGAGCACACCCTGGGCCGGAGCTGCTGCCTCTGGGCAACGTGACCTCCCAGCCCATCAGAAAAATCGGAGAAACCAAGTTCTGCTGTGGGTGTTCCCAGAGAGCTCAGGGCAGGGGATGTCTTTTGGCTGCACTGCGAGCTGCCGCTCTGGTCTCAAGAGCTCCTGGAGCGAGCTGGGATGCGCTGTGTTGCGCTCAGCAGCAGGGTTGGAGAAGCAGGAACCCACAGAGGGATGCTCTCCCCTCTGCTGGCTGCGCAAGATGCAGAGCTCAGGTGTGATACTGGATGGTCCCACGCAGCTGGGGCAGCCCCTGCGGGGGGGTGTGCTGGTGTTTCAGGTCAGCGTGGGCCCTGCGCGGGGCAGGGAGAGGTGCTGCAGAGCTACAGCTCATTACTGCTGGTTCCACAGAGCCCAGTTCAGCTGGAGTCCCTGGGAAGAGGTGTTACTGAATCAGCCAGGGTGGTCCAGTGGGAAGCGAGACCTGCCAGGAAGCAGCCCTATTGCTCCCTGGGTCCGAAACGTTCCCGGAAGACCAGGACTTGCTTGTCACAGCTGAGCCTGTGCTGCATCCTCTCTGTGGGCGCCCAGCCCGTCCAAAGGTCTGTAAGCGGGCTTGGGCCATGTCCCAGCCTGTGAACCAGCCTGTTCGGGGCACGTCTGGGGTCCCAGCTGGCTGAACTTTATGATTGTTTCTCAGTTGGGAGCGTAAA
>JANHFX010021985.1:0-18125 GCA_027560015.1 Chloroceryle amazona | reverse complement strand
CGCCTGCCGACTCGGTTGCTGCGAGCCGCAGGGGAATCCATCTTCTCGGCAGCAGGGATACTCTTCAGGAGGATTACTGCCATACCACCTTCCTTCCTTAGGGTAGTATCTCCGGCCCCTGTTTCTTTCTAACAACCTCTCCCTCAGGGTCTTTTGGCAATACAAGCTCTCTCTACTGTTGCGGCCTGATTTACTTGAAGGATATCCCCAATTAACCTCCCCCTTATTGCATCCCCAACAGATTTTTCTGTAGAATTTTTCTTTCAGGCAATGGGCCTCCCACCATTCCTGGCAGACCGTACACACAAGATATATCACCTGATGACCCTTACAGTCTCTACTGCCACAATAGGCTTGCTGACCCGGTAAAGTGAAATACTCGTTTTGATACTTATTTCAGGAGTTCATGAATAGTCCGTGGTCTGCTTCCTCCTAAGAGTGAATCTTAAGCCCCAGGAGCCCCAGTTACCATCCAGCTTCCTCCGGCTTCAGCAGTGATAGGTCCTTTCATGCGACTAGCATGAGTCCATCCCTTTACTCATTGCACAAACTTCTCGCGAGCCGCTCCTAGCCCTACGAGCTGCAAAAGCTGCAAAACAGAATCTTTGTGGTTATTGTTGTGACACAGTTTAGCTTTACTGACTTTTATGAACAAAACTCTCAGGTGCCTATTACAGAGCCCTGTTGGCCTTGCCCCTGGACAGGGCTCGGTGCACCCTGACCAAGTCGTGACCTGTGCCCCGGCTTCAGTCCCGACCCGAGGCTGGCCTGGAGGCGTCAGTGCAACCTGTAACATCTGTGACACACTGAGGAGCTGTGGAGATAGATGATGGAGATTTTATCAGTAGCTGTTACGGTGATTGCTGGGTGAACTTGCACAGCTTGCCCACAACTTCCTCAGACCTGGCAGTTGTGATCCCAGTTCTGTCAGGATCTGGCTGCCATCGTGGTGTCCCCTTGTGCTTTGTGTCACCTGCCTTCAGCATACCCACCCACCTCGCTGCTGGGAAGGGCGTTCCTGCCACATGGCAGTTTAATCAGCGTGCCACTTCCCTTCCCAGACAATCTCCCGTCTGAAAGAGAGGATGTTTGGGAAACTGCTTTTGATCCTTGGAACTGACCTGAGGGCAGAGAGGATTTGGAGGGAACGAGGGTGAAACACTATTATTTCTTACTGCTCAGATTTCTTCTTTCTGTAGATGTTGCTTCACATCGCAGCGTGACAGCTAAGCTTTTCTGCATTGATGTTGTGAAGCCCAAGTGTCATGTTTAACTTTTATGGATAATGGGGCAGGAAGGACTCCTTACAAACTCCTGTACATGCTCAGGTAATGAGCTGTGAGCCCTCCCACATCCAGCTGCTGGGCTGGATTTTCCTTTTTCCTAGGAGCATGGCCACTGGCCTCTCGCTTCCTACTGTAAGCATCCATCATTAATGTATACACCTCTCCCTGCTTCTTCCTTCCCAGTATGCAGAGGTGCAAAATAACTGCTCAGTCTGCCTCAGTGTGTAATATGTGGTCTAGGGACTCATTGCAAAGTTTTTGCTTGTCATTAACCATCCAAACATTGGCCATTTGGCTCCATGGTGTGCAAACTGTATAATAAGCAGAGGTGCTCTTTATGCTGGGAGGTCTTTATGCTGGAAGGTCCACATAAAACAGAACAGTTGTGTCTGAAGTCAGACCAAGTGTCCTTTTCTGTAGATTCATTTTATGGAGGAGCTGCTTCTTTTCTCTCTCTTACCCTGTGGATGCTGAAATGGGTCATGGCTTTAGAGGACATGTTGATATCATGTCAATCTTCCTGTATGAAATATTGTTCTATAATGATGAAAGAGAATTCGGGCTAATGGCAAAAGTGTGATACTGTGTGACAAGGAATTTTAATACTATAGGGCTTGTCTTTTAATTACATAACTACAATGAAAATAGGTTTTAAGCTTTTACTTGAACCATCAGTGATGCAAGCCTTACAGAGAGGGTATAACTTTATTAAGGTATTCTGAGCCTGAACACAGAAAGGCTTTTGCCAGGATGAGATTTATTTATTTATTTATTTATTATCAAAGCAGCTCTGCCTTCTTCATGCCTCTTGGGCTGGAGGTTTTTAAAGATGGAGGAAGGAGTCTTTTGATGTGAAATGTCTGCCCTTTTGCTATAGCTTATCCACGGGGGTGAAGGGGCTGGGGCTTGTTTTTCTTTCTGTCTGACCATTCTGTCTGACATTCTGTTTGACATAATCACAATGAGGGGTAGGAAAACAGAGAAAATTGTTTCTTTAAATGCAGAGACCACAGCACTTCAGAAAAGTGAGTAGGGTTCAAGAAATAAAAATCAGAGGCCCTGTCTCTTCTGTGCCCTGTCATTGTGTACAGTGGAGACGGGCCATCCCCCTTGCTGGTAAAAACTGCCCAAGATAGGACAGTGAGAGGTTAGTCTTGGTGTGGAATTATGAAGGACAGTCACATAGGGTTTTCCTGGATGGCCTGGGTGTGCAATGCTGGAAACAGATTGCCTTGCTCCTCTGCTTCTTAATTTCCCTGTCTATAATGTCAAAAAATTGTTGTGGAGGTCCTTAGGGTAAGTTAGCATTTGGAGTCCTTCCCTAGGTGCTAAAGAAATCCTCCTTCTGAATAACTCTTCCTGACCATTTATGTGGTTCTTCAGTGAGTTTGGCTTCCTTAGCAGCACTGCAGCCATCTTGAGGCTTCGTTGTTGAACAGGAGCTAAGATCCCTTTGCAGAAGTTAAGAGAGGCATTGTTGGACCTGTGCCTGGAGTGAGGCAGGCACTCCTCATGTCCAGCCCCTTTCTGCTTTGCTTGTTTTCAATTTCGGTTTGTGGAGGAGACTGTGAAGAGAGACCACCCACCTATTAGATTGTATGGCTTCAATATGGCTCCATGCGTCCAGGGAAGGATGCCATCGTCTTCACCAAGACTGGAGGGGCTCTGAGCTTGGGGGGGCTCACTGGTGTAATTCAACCAGAAAAAGAGTATCCTCCCTTGACTGAGTGAGTTGCTGTCCTCCTCCAAAGGGACATGAGGGGTTAGTGGCACTGCCACAGTGCTGACAACACAGGCTGCCTGTGGCTGTTCCTTGACCAGGTACACACAGCACAATATTTGGAGAGCTAACACACTTGCTGTTAACATGCTGCCATACAACATTTGTTCCCTTTTCTTTGGGCTACAACTTCTTGTATGTTTGCTTGGGGTCATCTGCTGCTAACCTGGCTTCTGGAGAGCCTTCGCAGTCATGCCACCAACCTATGGGCTACCTGTTTCTGTCTCTTTTCCCCCTGCCATGCAGACTAACATACACACCCGCTGTCCAGGAGGTATGGTCTCTGCTGATTTTCTGCAACTGTAATGGCCTTTGATGCTGCCTGGGTCTGCTGGCATACTTCTTTGTTTCCATCATATCAGAGGGAGCTGAGAATATACAGCTCCCTGGCACTGCTTATATGTTATCAGCAGGCATGATGTTGCTGCCCCTGACTCATCTTGATACTTTTTTTTTTCTTCTTTTATTAAAAGCATCCTACAGTCATGTCTGTCCTGGCTCAGTCATTCTCTGAGACCATCCTCCTGTACCATAATTATCTGTAGCGTCAGGCCTGTAACCAGGTCTTTGCAGTTGGATATTTTTGTGTCCCTGTGGCAAAAGGGAGGTAGGTGAGCTGGGCAACCATGTTATCTTTGCCTCTGGCTTCTAGAGAAAATGACTGTTACTGAAGACTCTGTGCTTAGCCTCCAGGCCATCCTGGACTATGACTATAACTTCTTCAACAGCAGGGAGGAGCTGCTGGCACAGTTCGATGCCATTTCAGGCAAAAAGGGCATGCACATCCTCATCTGGAACATTTGCAGGTACAAGGCTGGCACATGCAATGAGGCATTGATGCCCCAGGGATGGGGAAGAGCTAAAAGCAAAGAGAGCTTCAGGACACCACCTGGCTTGGGTGGTCTAAGCCTGCTGTCATCCAGCCTGGCCACTGGAGGAACAAATGCAGGCATTTCTCTCCTCCCTCTTATGATTGAGTGCTTGGGGTGCCATGCTGGGACTTAGTGACAGATCTAGTTCTGTCTTTTTTATCAGAGGAAACCAATTTATACATTTACTTCCTTCTCCCATCTGAGCAATGGAAATTCCATATTTCTGCATTATCAAGACTGTTCTGAAGTGTTCTCGTACTTTGGTGTTCTGAACAGAAATGCCTGTAATTAACTGACTGACTAATGAGGTCCACTGGGTGTGTGAAGCACTCATTACGTGCTCCTCAGGGATCCTGGTACAGAAGATCAAACTGGGATGCTGATGATTGGAAAAGACTGTCTTTATTTTTGTGTTTGGTGTTTTTCAGAAATAAAGATGGGAAGCCAGTGCTAGATTTTGATACAGATGAGCATGATATCTGGGTAGCAGACTTCCTTGCAGATTATGGGAAGATTCCCAGCAGAAAGGTTCTGCACTCTCAGAATATGGTTCCAGAGTTTCTTGTCCTGGAAATGGAGTAATCATTATGGGTAAGTTGACAAGAGCTGAAGGGAGCAGGATGACTCTTCCCTAGCTTTGTTTTGTACATGACTTGCAGGGGATGAAATATATTTAATCCAAACTAGATTTTGGGTTCACCTGGAAAAGACTACATGTGACTAGAATTCTTTTGCCTCTTCTGTTGTGCTGTCCCCTCTCCAAGGTATATCTTGTACCTGAAGCCTTGCATGCAGATTGTCCTTCAACAGGAGAAAGTGCAGGCTCAGCTAATTGCCAAAAGCCTGGCCAGTGTTGAATATGATTTTTTCAAGCCAAAATTCATAATATCCTTTCTACCACCTCTTGGAACTCTGCTCCTACAGCAGTCTCAGGACACTGGGTGGTTTCCAGACCAACTTCACACCTGGTCTCAGGCCCATCTGATAGAGAAACTCAGGATTTAAATAGAGAGGCTGAATTATTTTCTCCTTCCTATCTTCTGATCACCTTTAAGAAATCAAATCCTGATGTGAAGCTTCAAAGAGATCTCTCAAAGCTTCTTCTAGACCAGTAGGTGATAGGGCTCATGGCTCACCTTGTATGTGAGCCAGTTCCTGTCATACCCCAAGGCCGATGTGCCCCTCAGGGGGCAATGAGGTGGAGAAAAGCTTGAGGATTTTGCTGACTGGTCAGTTTTGCTTGGAAAAATATCCACTGAAATGTACTTTAAACAACAGCATTATTCAATTCACTATGAAAAACACTTTATCAAAATGTGTAATGAGAGCAGAAAAGCCTTTCTTCCTTTTTGTCCTGTTCATTAGCAGGTGGTTGCAGACTCTTCTGGGCTGACTGGAAGCTGTTAATTTAAGTTCTTGGAGCATGATTCTCATTCCTAACACTTGTTCCTAGGCCACCTCAGCAATTTGGGAGTAAGACAGCTTACCTGCTGACAAGTGCTTTTGGAGAGCAGTGTCCACAGAATAGAAATCAGTATCCCCAAGTAAAGCCATGTGCAAAGAGCAATCTAACCTTCACATCTCTTCCAGAAAGAACTTTGCTTAAGTTGTTTTTGACTACAGCTGAGCATCTTTTATCCCTTGTCCTCCTATGTGCTTTCAAGGTCATTTTGTGTCATGAATTTCTGTACTGATCTTAATACGAAAAGATTGACCAAAAATGAAAAGGTGTTACTTAAATTCTGTACCTACATACTTAGTCAGGGATTGGAGAACCAACAAAGCTGCTTTCCTGCATGTGTGGCTTCACAGTAGATCACATCTGTGTGCTAATGCTCTTTCCAGGGATAGTACAGCCAGTGTGTTTTTCAGATGACACACAGAAATGCAGCAGGGTAGAAACCTGTAGTGGTAGCGTCCAAGCAGTAGCGGTTTTCCAGTTGCTTTCAAAGGTGCTTTGGCCTTGCATAGCTGGTGTGCTGTAACAGGTCCTTGAGATTTGGAGTTTAGCACCCGTTGTGTACAGATAAAGTAGCATTGTACTGGAAAGCACGGGATGACTAGATACATGGCAAATGCATGAGCTCTGACTCTAAAAAGTAAGCAAATTAAAAATATTTAGGTAGAAGTGGTTAATGAAATATTTTAATCCTAAACCCACAGTTCCCCATCTAATAGTGGTCTGTCTAGAACTGAATTTGTGTAACTGGAGTCTGCTGAGGAAGAGCTCACTCTTCTTTGATAGACCATAGCATTGGCACAGTTGTTAAGATTTCTTCAGCCCTTACCAGATGTGCTTGACATTGGTCATTTATCTTTTAATCACAAGTAAAATTATTAGTTATCTCACTTGTGATACACTTCAAGGCAGTTTTCTTTGGCCAGATCTTGTTCTGTTATCAGAGCAATATAAACACATAACAGAGTTTTTATTAAAGCTATAACCAAGGCATATTTTGACTTGGCCATGACAGACTGGCTGTGCTCAGTACAGCTGTATGCAATTCACTTCCAGTAAGTTATGGTCTTCTTATCTGTTATTGTTGGCTGCATGCACGGAGTTGTTAGCAGGCCAAGACTGGGTGATTTTTCTCTGCTGAAGAGAGAAGGTACTGTACTGAGGTATGTGGTTTGGGCTGCTCGATGCTGTGGCATCTTCAGAGTGTTTGGGCTGCTTGATGCTGTGGCATCTTCAGAGTGTTTCATTACTTCCTGTGGAACTTGTGCATCTTCCCTGTTCCTTATGTGGAGCTTGTTTATTTCTTCCTTGACACATTTACCTCAGACCAAAAGGGGGGAAGATCACCTTTGGATTCACTTGCAAGAACAAAAGCCATGACAGGATCATGATGTACTACAACTGGCTCATCAGATCCTATGAGAAGGTGGGTTGTCAAAGGAAGGTGAGTAGCTGGGCTTGCCTTTTACCCCTTTTTATCTGGGAGAGAGGAGAATGGGGTTTTGCAAAAAGCAGCCTTGTCCTTGCTTCTACAATATGCGGTAGCCAGAGTTGAACAAGGAGACACATTGTGTCCCTAGGATCAGAACAGTGTGTGCATCTGCACACTGGGTGCCTGACCAGGTTTTAGGTAACTAAAGATGTCCAGCTGCAGTTTAATACTGCTGTGGCTGGAGTTGCTACCAGAGGATGGGCAGCCTGCCTCTCCTCCTCCAGGATGATTTCCAGAAGATCAGTTCTGGCAGGATAACCTGGTCTGTTAGGAAGTTGAAGCATTTTCTTCTAGAAATGATATTGCAGCAGTATCTCAGAGCTATGGCATGCCTTGGAGGTGACCGTCTTTTCCACAGATAATTCCAGTCTGTTAGCTAAGGTAACCTGTGCTCTGCTTTCTGAAGAGATAACCCTTCAGTATTACATTCCCAAAATACCTTTGCAGTGGTGTTTGCCAGGTGGTTGTACTTCGTATGTGCTGTTGGCATGCAATGCACAGGTCATGATGATGCCATCAACAACCTTTGTATCAGTGGTTTGAGATGCCAGCATTCCCCAAAGGACTACTTTTTGTGTGTGTGTTCTGAGCAGAATTGACTAAAGCATCTATTTTCCCTTTATTTCTGATCCCTGGTGCAGGGAGGATGTGCAGGTGTGATTGGTCTATTTGAATACAACTTTCTGAATCGAGCACACAACAAAGAGGACTTTGAAGAAGGCAAAGATTACTGGTAAGAGAGACCTGTGCCCAAGGCAGCTGTTTGGGGAGGGTTTTGCTTTGATACAGCCTTCATTCTGAGCACTGCACATGTTCTTAGGTCTGTTTATTATTGTGAAGTAGTCCCAGATTTGGCCAATTTTTACTTCTCTAATGCCCCTAGAGAGCATGGAGAATTTTGTTTTGAAAGTCTGTTGCAAACCTATAGCTTTAGACTGAGGAAAGGACAGAGTCTTTGCGTTCCTCCAGCTCATTTCTTCACAAGACTCAGCCCTGAGTAGACTCCTCCAAAATAAAAGAGTCTGTGTTCACGTACACTTTAGCAGAGCCACCCAAACTGGGAATTCACTTAAAAAGACAGAAAAAGTTGGATGCTCATGTGGGGCCTCCAGTTAAGGGGTGCAGCAGAAGCAGAGAGTGTCCTCCCTCCAAGCACTAGCCCATGCTCTCCTGGGAGTGCAGCACCTCATGCTTTGACAAAGGTTGCAGCTGGGGAAAGGAACCTGTAGCCTGATTTGTTTAATGGTATTTGCCTATTTTTTTTCACTTGTGGGGTAGGTGGCACAAAAGGGCTGCTAAAGTACCAACCTAAAAGCTGCAGTCACAAGTTTAAGTGAAGTTCTTGGGGAAGGCAGTTGTGTTTGCCCTTGTTCTTGCTGCCTGTTGTGCCACTGGGAGTTGCCTAGCTTCTTACGGAGTTCTTCCTTCTCGATGGACAATTGTTGTGCGGGGACAGAAACTCAACATCTGTTGGAAGGTGAAGATGGCACAGACAACCTTGTGAAATGTGGATGCAGCTTGCATGATAGTGTAGGAACCAGTTTGCCACTGCTCTGTTCTTTGCCAGAATTAAAGGTTTTCCTTGGCTAAGGTAGGATGGCAGTGTGCCACCAGGAGGAGCAGAGGCTGCCAATATGTGACTGGACTCCTTCCTATAAGGAATCAAGATTTGAACCTGTGGAGTTTGGCCCGGAGGTTACTGGGAGGGATGCCACACTATGGGCAGGGTGTCTCTGGGAGCACAGAGACATGTTGGCTGCCCAATACCATCCCACATACTGTGTGAAATGGTCTGGGATTGCTTTTGGGTCAGGTGGCTGCACTTATTCTGAACAGCTAACTGAACATTGGTTTTTGCAGAGAGAGACCAGACCAGACCTGGATACAATATGAAACAATGTCTGAAGTGGAGCAGCTTCCCTGACCAGGTTGACTGTACATTATTACCAGAAAGCTGGTTTTGTTATCTCCATCCCTTCCCCACATACAGGTAAGAGACTCATAAACTGAGTCCTGGATGACTTTTTTCAGTATCATCTCATATCCTTGAAATACAAATGTTTTTTGTCAAATGCTTTACTTCCCGCTTTCCTTCCACATAACTGTAGAACACAGATCTGTGTATATTATCATATCTGTAAAGATATATATATGTGAATACAGATCTTCATTAAAATAGGCAATGTTAAAATAGGAATATGTCTCAGTACATGCTTGCTTTGGTCACTATCTGATCCCTTTTTTCCTGATGCCTTTGAAATAACAGCCTTTAATCTAGAGGAATATGACCATTTAAATTACAGTGCTTCTTAAGGATTGGAGGGGTTTTGGTTAAATGTGCTGATTGAATTACAGTGAAATGGTAAAACTGCTAATAGCAAAACACAGTTTCTCATTGACATCTCCTGACCTGCTGGAGAATAAAAAAAAAAAGCTTTACTTCCTTGGAGGTATCTGGAGTATCTGGAGTATTTGCTCAAATGCTAAGCAGAAAGAACTGGTAGAGTTGGGGGTGAGACCAACCTTCTGGATATTACTGAAGGATTTTCTCTGATCAACAAATTCCAGGGTGCAACCAGCTTATACAGCTGAATTGCTGTTATCTATTGGGAGTTTGCCATTCTGCAAAGATAGGTAACATAGCCTTCAGAGTAAATTAGTAAGGAAATCAGTTGTCACTGAAGGCCAGTTAGTAAGTTTTCATAGCCTAGAAACTAGATAATAAAGCCACCTTTCAACAGAGGAGGAAGCTAATACAGGACTGCCTTCATTTAAAGTACTTTAAAGTTTGTGATTTGGAAGAGGAGGCAGCACTGATTACAGATGGGAGACAGCTCTTTGTCAAGCCAGACAAACAGACTGTGAGATTCATGAGTACTGTCAGATTCACCTGTTTCAAATGAGCAATCAGCAAGGTGGTGTCACAACAGAGCAAGCAATTTAAGGTACTGTAGAAGGAGTAATTAGGATTGCCTCGGTGTACAGGTAGTTTCTAAATTAACAGCATCGTCTGATGATGGAGACCTAAGAATGTGTTGTACAGATCTATGAAAACACCTGTGCAGTACTTGTGACTCCCAGAGTAGTAATACATATCTGTTTTAAACCTGTATATGTAGGATTTTTATCTTGTGATTTGAGATATCACTATGAATGTATAGTAATGCATAAAGGGAACTTTTCCTATAGACTGTTTCCATGTAACTCATGACTGTGACAGTTCTCTTCCTTTGAAGCAAATGGTATTAGTAGTCTTTACTGTCCACATGAGTTACAATACATACTCAAAACTGAAGCATAAGTGTCTGGCATAATATACAGTCTGCTGAGCTCTCTCACAGTCTGTACTTCATTTAATTTGTGTTATTTTGGGATTCAAGTGGCTCTTTATTTTCTCTAGCACAGTGTTTTATTCTTTCCACTGTTCTCTTGATCATCTTTTTTTTTTTTTAAATCCTAAAGGATTAGAGACATTGCATAGATGTCCAAACCATGGAGATTGTTGATGTGAGAGGGGAGTCAAACTGTTTTTTCACACACTCAGACATGGTTGACTGCTTTTGTTGCTCCTCTGTTTGGCACCTGAGGAGCAGGGATACAGTGATGAGGAGAAGAGACCCAGATACAGTCAGAAATACCAGAAGTGGTATGTATATCCAGTTCCAGTTTGCAGCTCAGCTATCTGGAGTAAGGACAGGTGAAAGAGAGATGTTGAATGTCCTGAATACAGGAGATATCTGATACTTTTCTCTTGGTAAGACAGCAAGGAGAAACTTCCTTTTTTTTTTTTTTTCCCCCTTTTCCCTTTTGTTGGTCTAGGGAGCTGGACTGAGAGAGGAAGAGGAGATTGTCATCATGTGGGGAGAGTGTGGAACAGCAAGTGAGACAGAAGGAAGAAAGCTGCAGAAGACAGCACAAGGAAAGCCTTGATGCTGCAGGACTTGGCAGGTTCTCAGCCCTGCCTTACTATTATTTGTGTTTCCTCCTGCCAAAGGAGATGCCAATGTGTGAAGATATTGGAGCATCATATAAAATGAGACTTGGATTCTTTGTATACAGTCTGGGCATCCTTAAAACCCTTAACAGTAACAGGGATCGGGGCAGTTCCAGTCCCTGTGCTGAGTTCTACCCTGTCCTGCCTAGTTCTATTATGTTCCTTCCTGCCTCTCCTGTCTGGAAGAGGATGCAGAAAGCTGCATGCTTCCTCTTGGGGTTGAAGCACTTCTCCCATGTGGCTTGATCAGGGAGCAGTGATCTCTGCTGGGCAGAAGGCTATGTCTCCAGCTGATGCAACTTCCCAGACAGCTCAAACAGAAGTATCCTGCTTCCCAGGTGCCAGACTGCAGGGTGTGCACTGTTTTTACACCAGTACTGGATGGCTGCAGTGAGCACACCTGTGGGAGATTCATCCCAGCAGAGGAACTCCTCAGCATAGTGGTAGAACTCTGGGAGAAGGAATATCAGGGAACCAGAGAGAGAGATAGATTACTGAAACTGCACCTTACCTTCCCTGGGACAGGCCTGTCAGGCATACAGGACACAAGATATGGAGGATTCCCTATCCTATCTCCACCTGTTAGAACATGATGACTTAAGGGATAGGGGGAAATGACAACAAGTTCCTGCCAAACGCAACAGATGCATCTCCTCTATGACTACCCTACCTTCCTAGGTGACCTTGCATACTAGGTATGAGGCTTTGCAAGGGGAACCAAACAGTGATGAGGACAATGATCCATCTAGATTGAAGGTTTTGCCAAGGCCATTGGCCTGAGCCCCACATCAAAACTATTTCCATTAAGAAAAAAAGACAGGTTATTGTCATAGGAATGTTTCTTTTGAGGGGAACAGAATGCCTAATATTCTGACCAGTTCGTAAGGTTCCCTGGGAATTTGCTTTTAAAGGTATTGGGGTCCATGAAAGCTGGTCACTTTTTAAGAGTCATCTCTAAAGAGTAAACAAGCAGGCAATTCTGAAGTGTTGGAAGTCAAACAATCAGGGCAGAAGGCTGACTTGGATGAGCAGGGATCTTCTAGAACTTAGCTGGAAGAAGAAACTGTATGGACATTAAAAGAAAGGACAGACAACACAGGAGGATGTCAGAGATGCTGTTTGCCATTGTAGGGAGAAAATTCACAGAACCAAAACTTGATTAGAGTTTAGGTTGCCCAGTGCTGTGAAGGACAACGAAAAGGGCTTTTTAATATAAAACAGCAAAAGGAGGATCAGAGATAACATTCGTTCATTGTCTGATGAGATTGGTCACCTCACAAATAAGGATGTAGACAAAGCAGAGGTGTTTAATGCCTTCTTCACCTGTTCTCAATGCTGATGATTAGCCCTGGGATAGTGCTGGAAGACCGAAACTGTGGAAATTATAAACTAACATTTTGACTGAACTTTTCTAAGACTTGCTGCTCCAGCTGGATGTGCCTAAAGTCTACAGGGCCAATGGGATTCATCCCAGGGTACCAAAAAGAACTGACTGATGTCATCACAGGACCTCTCCATTATTTTTCAATGGTCTTGGGAGTCTGGAGAGGTGCCAGCTGACTGGCAAATGTTGTCCTAGTTTTCAAGAAGGATAACAAGACAGACCCTGGTAATTACAGGCATGTCAGTTTCACTTGAGTGCTTGGTAAAATTATGGAGAGTTATTATTGTGGGAGTTATTCAGAAACCTTGAGAGACAATAGAGTCATTGGTCATGGCCAGCATAAGTTCATGAGGGGAAAATCCTGTTTTATGACCTTAATTTTCTTTTATGGCAAGATAATGCATCTAGTTGACCAAGGGAAGCTAGTAGATGTGGGGTTTTTTTGATTATAGAAAAGCTTTTGGTACTGCGTCTCGCAGAATTCTTCTAACTAAACTGTCCCACATAGCACTAGACAAGTCCATAATACAGTGGGTGAACAATTGGCTGATGGGTCAGGCTCAAAGTGTTATAGTAAATGGGATTACATCAGCTTGGCAGACAGTTACCAATGGGGTTCCCCAGGGCTCAATTTTAGGGCCAGTGCTCTTTAATGTTTCTATAAGTGATCTGGACACAGGAATGGTATGTGAATTAAATAAGTTTGCTGACAATAGTGAACTAGGAGGAGCTGTGGATTTCCTTGAGGGTAGAGAGGCCTTACAGAGAGATCTGGGTAGCCTAGAGAGCTGGTCAATCACCAACTATATGAAGTTTACCAAGAGGAAGTACTGGATTCAGCACTTGGGACAGGGTATATATGTACAAATTGAGGGACGAGCATCCCCATAGAATGAGATCTGGGAATCTGTGTTGATGGCAAGTTGAACATCTTCATCAACAATTTGGATAAGGGGATAGAGTGCACCCTTAGTAAGTTTGCAGATGACACCAACCTGTGTGGAAATGTCAATCTGGTTGAGGGTAGGGAAGTTCTACAGAGGGATCTAGATAGGTGGGACCACTGGGCCAAGGCCAATTCCATGAGTTCCAGTAAGGCCAAATGCCGGGTCCTGCACTTGGGCCACAACAACCCCCAGCAGCACTACAGGCTTGGGGAGGAGTGGCTGGAGAGCTGCCAGGTAGGGAGGGACCTGGGGGTGTTGACTGACAGCAGGCTGAACATGAGCCAGCAGTGTGCCCAGGTGGCCAAGAAGGCCAACAGCATCATGGCCTGTATCAGGAATAGTGTAGTCAGCAGGAGCAGGGAGGTAATCATTCCTTTGTACTTGGCTTTTGATGAGACCGCACCTCAAATACAGTGTCCAGTTTTGGGCCCCTCTCTACAGGAACGATGTTGAGGTGCTGGTGAGCTTACAGAGGTGGGCTACTAAGCTAGTAAAGGGTTTGAAGCATTTCTCTTATAAAGAACGGCTGAAGGATCTGGGGCTATTTATCCTTGAGAAAAGAAGGTTGAGGGGAGACATTATTGCTCTGTAGCAAGGCAGGAGTTGGTCTGTTCTCCCTAGTGACAAGCAATAGAACAAGACAAAATGGCCTGAAGTTGAATCAGGGGGAGGTTCAGGCTGAATATTAGGAAGACTTTCTTTGCTGAAAGGATTGTCAGGCATTGGAATAGCCTGCACAGGGAGCTGGTGGAGGCAACATCTTTGGAGGTGTTTAAGAGCCAGGCAGATGTTCTGCTTAGGGACATGGTTTAGTGGTTTTGATAGGGCTAGGAATAAGGTTGGACTTGATGATCTTGAACGTCTCTTCCAGTCAGAATGATTCTATGATTCTATTTACAATAAACTGTACCCAGTGGTATTTCAGAAGCACTGATAAGGGTCAATGTCTTGTTATGAGCACTGTATGAACACAAAAAAGATTCAGCTGGCCAGAATTACATTGATAGGTCCTTGACCACTTCACTAGGAAATGAGAATATATCTGAAAGTCGTCCAAAAAAAAATAAATCTGCAACCTCAAGCTTTCATTAGCATACAACAAAATGTTTCATTTACCTCATCTTTTTCCCATGTTCATATCTACCTCATGGTCAAAGGATGGTAACTAATTTTTACTTCCATATGACAAACAGATTTTGACAATGTCTGTTTAGCTACAGGGTGTCTTCTGAGATCCAAACTGAATGCCTGCTAAGAGCATACCTCAGAAAAGCCAGACTTAAAAAGGAAAGTTTACCTTGGGTTTTATAGCTTTGTAACTTTATAATGTTTTGGGAGCTATAAAGAAATGTAAAGTAAGTTAAGGGGATAAGTATGATCCATGGAGTTTGAAAGGATGTGTGTCAGAGCAGACAAACTCTGTTAATTCCTGCTGCAGGAAGAGTTTCCCTTTCCAAGGAGTAAGAGTCAACAGAAAACAGCACTAGTGATGACAGCATTTTCCAGTTTTTTACAACTCATTTGGGGTGGAGGAAGTTGTTCACCTGCTGAGTCGTCAGCCACAAAATAAGCTCCGTCTGCTCTCTGGCTGAATTGTGTAGCGCAACTCAGGACTTGTTCATTTTTTAAAATTAGTTCTGTTCATTTTTCAAAGGGTGTCCCTTTGGAATTAACTTGAAGACAGTTGGAGATCACTTACATAACATATACAAAAGATTTTCTATACAATGTTGGATGAAAAAATCTCTACAAGCGAGATACCGCTGGGATCTTCTTACTGCAGCCTTCCTTTGCCTGTCCAAGCTCACCTTAGAGGAAAAAAGCCCCAAAGAAGAATCAATTATAATGTAGTTTCCTTCATATATACTTCAAAGTGAATTAAGTTTTCTTGATAATTTGGTGGATAAAACACTTTAACTTTTGAATAAACTACTCCTGTCAAGGGCTGCTTGACACCAAAATATAAAATACCTGCAGAAGATAGAAAATTTACCAAGGAAAAGTGAAATCAGCATCATGAATGAAAAGGGTGAATTAACAGAATTGTGACAGTGCAGGGAAGTGCATCCCCTCCAACTTGATCTACCTAGACATCTGTGTCTAAGATGTTAACAGCCTTTGTGGTGTGTATAGATGGTGAAAGAAATGAGCACTTTGAAAAAAGGTAGATGTCAGATGTGTTTTTTGGAATACACTCAAAGAAAACAAAACCATCACTCTACAGTGCTTGCAGCCTTGCAGCATAAGTGACACCAAGACAACATTAGTGTTCCCTTCACTACTTAATAGAATGTGACCAAAGAAATATTTTGGTACTGGAGGAAGCAGTGTTCACTGGCAGACTTGGAATCTTAAAATGATGTTTTTGGGGAAAGGCAGTAGTAAAGAAAAAATATAAAGAAAAAAATCCTAGTAGTTTCTCATATTTAAAGCTAATGACATTAAAGAGACAGGGTGTGAAAATAGTATTCATGCCAAGTTCAAAGCTAGTAATAAATTCCACATATATTAGCATTTACACAGAAGAGAGATTCTTGCAAGGAAACCTACTCATTAGTTGTTTGCATCATCTTACTTGTGTCATCTGGAACAAAATTTTTGTTACCTAAAAATAACATTTCCTCAGGTGAGATATAGCAATCAGATCAATGTGTCATGCTTGTACCAGGTGGAAAATACATCAGCTTTTAGCTCTGCCTGTATCAAGGTGATTACACTATGGCTTACATTGGATGCTACTTAAAGAGATGAAGGGATAACTCTGGGCTCCTGCAGGCATGAGGGAAGGTCAGTGAGAGAGAGGGTGAAGAGCATAAGGGAAGTAAGAATATAACAGCATGTAGATTTCAGCTTGTAAAGTGAGAAGGTAAATTACACTTCTCTTTCTGTGCATAAATGTAGATCTTCAGTGATAGCAGCTGTCACTGCCATCAATGGGTGGGTAATGTAGACAACTGGTCTGGAAATTCCTGCCTAACTCATTGAGTAGCTTTCTGAATCTATATGAAAGACATACACAAATTAAAGCCCATTAAAAAGCTCCCTGGATAGCTTTTTAAGTACTTTTGGCCGTTTTCCTTAGAAAGAATTTGATAAATCACATTATTATTTTTATTATTGAGAATGTGCTGTAATCATTGAGTAATTCTCAAGTCTCAAGTCAGAAAAACACATAAAAAGTCAGTCAACGTGGAAGTGAGGATAAAAACATAAATAGATGCTGAATTGTTATCTTTCAGACTGATTTTTCTCAAAAAAACTGTGATACAACAGTACTTAAACTTACTATTTAAAGACACAGAAACTGTTTAATGCCCACAATTGAAATTCACAAGCAATGCTACCACTATCTCATAAGAGAGAATGAAAAATTGCCTGTGAATGTATTCTGCAATCAAGCCCCCGTCTTAATGAGGTCTGCTTTTTTTGCACTTCGGGAGGAGGTTAGAAACCACCCTGTGCTAATGTAAAAATTCCTAAAAGTACTAATAACAAATTAGTGGTTTTGATGTCAGAAGTATAGAAATATAGTCAAAACTGTAGCCAGTATAGAAATGATCTTGTTACAAATATAATAACCATGACTTTTAATTTTCAATAACCAGAAACAGAGTTACAGAGATGAAACTGAACAAGTTTCAAAAGTGAACATAAGTAATTCTGTTGAATTATATAAACTCCATTGGTGATTGCTGCTCAGTGACCCGAACAGCATAAAAATACTATGTCATCCTATCAGTAACTCCTACAGAGAATCACTAAAAATTTTATGTTGAGACTGTTGCATCTGAAGCTCTAGGAGGAAGTATCTAACTCAATATCACCAATGAAATATGCTTTATTTTTCCTGAGTTTGGGGTAAAAAGGTTTCTATTCAAAATAACAAAAGCTATCATGGCACTTATCTCCTTCTGTATCATTACAGAATCACAGAATGTCTTTGGTTGGAAGAGACTTTCAAGATCATCTGGTCCAACCCTTGACCCCACACTGCAAGCTCACCACTAAACCATGTCCCTAAGCACCAGGTCCACACACCATTTAAATGCCTCCAGGGCTGGCGACTCCACCACTGCCCTGGGCAGACCATTCCAATGGTTGATAACCCTTTCAGTGAAGAAGTGTTTCCTAATATCCAGCCTAAACCTCCCCTGGCGCAGCCTGCAGTCATTCCCTCTGGTCCTGTTACACGGCACCAAGGAGAAGAGGCTGTCCCCCTCCTCGCTCCAACCTCCTTTCAGGTAGTTGGAGAGAGCAATAAGGTCTCCCCTCAGTGTCCTCCAGACTAAACAACTCCAGCTCCCTCAGCCGCTCCTCATAGGACTTGTGCTCCAGGCCCTTCATGAGCCTTGTTGCCCTTTTCTGGACACACTCCAGCACTTCTACGTCCTTCTTATAATGAGGGGCCCACAAATGAATGCAATATTCAAGGTGTGGCCTCACCAGTGCTGAGTACAGGGGGACAATCACCTCCCTATTCCTGCTCTCCACAGTGTTTCTAATACAAGCCAGGATGCCATTCTTGGCCACCTGCGCACACTGCTGACTCATATTTCGTCAACTATCAATCAATAACCCCAGGTCCCTTTCCAACTTGCAGCTTTCCAACCACACATGCCCCAGTCAGTAGCTTGCCATGAGGTTGTTACGAGCCAAGTGCAGGACCTGGCACTTGGCCTTGTTGAGCCCCATGCAATTAACCTTGGCCCACTGACCTAACCTGTCTAGGTCCTGCTGTAAAGCTTCCCTACCCTCTCTCTATCAGATCGACACACCCGCCTAGCTCGGTGTCATCTGCAAATATCCCAAGGGTTCACTCAATCCCCTCATACACATCATTAATAAAGATATTGAAGAGAACAGGCCCCAGTACTGAACCCTGGGGAACACCACTTGTGACCAGATGCCAGC
>JANHFX010021984.1:0-10870 GCA_027560015.1 Chloroceryle amazona | reverse complement strand
GTGAGGTCACAGGTACTTGATGTGGAAGTGGGCCAGGAGGAGAGTCCTTGGTTGTGCAGGGGGTTGTGAGGTCCCCAGTGGATGATGTGGAGGGGGGGACAGGAGAGGACGAGTGGTGGGTGTGGCAGGGGGGGGTGAGGGAAAGGGGGGGAGGGTGTGTGCTGTGGTGTTCATACTGCAATGCACAGGTGGCTGAACAGTTCAGTCTTCTTTCAGTATTTGCACTTCGAAATGATGGAATAAAAAACACAGGGAGCTCAAGAGTAACAACTTTTGGTGGGTGGACTGCTCCTGTGTGGCTGACTAACCACCTATCTGTGGAAAGAGCATGTGAGTGCATCGTCTGAGAAGGCAAAATTCCCTTCACTATTAGTGTTGGCAGCTATTAAATTCTGACAAGAATCTGTTATTGCCATGAGTCTTTTAATCGGAAACTGCACAGTAACCCTCAGAGCCAAAGGTTTTCATGCTAAGTGAAGGCACGAGAGGCGCTAGCACAGATAAAGTATCTCAGGTCACCTGGGTACTTAGCTCTCTGTCCTCTCCTAGCAAAAGAAGTCAGAGAGGCTGTGAAGTCTTGCTGCAAGACAAAAAGATACTGTAAACCAGAGGATTTCCAGGAAAGACAAGTATGGTATAATGAGGACGGTTTTTTTTCCCTCCCACCCCACACTACCTTTTTCATCTTTCACAAGTTGCATTTTGTGATTCAACTCCTAATACCCTTTATTTAAGTGGTGGTAAGATGCAGGGTGTGCAGATAGATGGGTGTGTTAGAAACAGGACAAGCAGAAGAACACTCAGAAAATGGGTTTGGCATAGAATCTGAGACCCATGAAGGTACGTCAAACTAATAACAATAAAAAGACCAAGGTAGCAGTGACCAATACAGAGAAAAATGTACAAAAGCATGACATCTCATTGCAGGCTTTTTCTGTGATTTTTGTACATCCTTCTCAATCCTGCCCCTCTATTTTAGTGATTTTCTTGTATGCGATCATACTACTCATGGGCCGCAAGATAGAGCACTTTCTAGGCAGACTTTAAAATTAAAGCTTGTTGAAAGGTTTACAAGTTGTTGGGTTGTTTTTTGTTTTGTTTTGTTTTTTTGGAAACACCGCAACAATTTTATATTATGATTTGTTTTCTTTGAACCAGTTCTACTGAAAACATACCTTGCTGTCCTGAGTGCAGTTTGGGTTTTGTTCAGTGGTGTCTCTGAGAAACCAGACAAGAAGAGACAATGTGTACTCTGTGGACACCTGTCCATTTAAGGAATCAAAATGAACTCATTTGAAGGGTCACAGTTTAGTGCCTGTGCAATGATCTCTTCAGAAGAGTCTGGAATAAGCGAGTCAAGACTAAACCAAGCACAGGTCAATTTTTCCATGTTCTATGGGGAAGAAACCACCCTGTTAATACGAAATCTTCTTTATTAAGCTGTTTTTAAATTACAGAATGGAAAAGGTTTTATTTAACTTCTGTGGTCATGATGTAACGCTCTGGCAGGGAAGCCAGTGTATTTGTAGCTCAGCTAGGCCTGGAGCTGAGAGAGGTAATGATTGCCTCAGCTCCTAGTAAGTGCAGTTCTAAGGGCATTTTCAGCCTTCACTTCTTCCTCCCCTCCCTTTTAAGAGATCTCAAAAACAAGGCTTTAATTTTCAGCAAGATCTTTTCCTGTGACCTTTAGAACATATCAAGGGTTATTTTAAGATTAAAACAAAACCAGTTACAGGGTTCTTGAACTGAATTGGGGGGGCATATCCTTACAGAAGTATCATTCCACTGAGGCACCTGTACCAGTGAAGATGTCACCTTTGTCCCACAGATGTCTATTCGCAAGACTTCCAAATATTTTCTATTAACTGTAACAGCTAACGACAGCTCTGAGTGAAAAGCCCTCTTCTATACTACGACAAGGAGTATTTTTAGGTCAAAGACCAGGAAATATCTGAAGATCAAAACTAAATAGCCTACGATACATACTCTTCTATGCTCCTCTTTTGCTGCAGAAAAGACTGTGTTTTGATTTCTGCAGTATCAGATGTCAGGAGAGAATGTTCCTTGAAAAATGATCTGCCAGCATGATGTCTCTCTAGAAGATCTGACAGGGGCTGTTGCAGAGGTACAGAAATGCTGTATCACAGCATATCTTTTTCATCACTAAAGTATTTAATCTGTTCCCGAAGTACAAGTTTTAGAGCTGCTTCCTAAGAAGAAGTAATTGCTAGTCCTACCTCTTGGGAAACAATAGTAACATATTCTTTAAGTAAAGCTTGGAAATCCCATCAAGCTAAGAACTCCTCAGCAGGATTTACGAGACTGAGGTGTGCTTGGAAATCTCATTGAAACATAACAGCTGAACTTCCACGGTATGGTAAAACTTACCCAAAGCCCTGAGCTCCTGCAAAGTGACCTGACTGCTTTTCATGCAGTGCATTTCAAATACACTAAATGTTACCAAAATAACTCCTCAGTGGGAAGAGCTTTAGGCTGGTTGTGGATTTTCCTCCTTAATACCTGTAATAGTGGGAAGTTTGTTTTGTGACATATTACACAATTCCTGTCTCCTGACCTCTACTTTTTCTCCTTGTTGAAAAAAGCTGTTTGCTGTTTTGGCTTTTGAAGTCTCCCGTGTTTTCTAAAATGCTACAATGTGGAAGTGCTATAGGCAGATGGGTAGGCTACACAGGGAGTATCTCTGACATAGGAAGGCATTTCACAATGCTGGGGAAGACAAGCAGAATGCAACTTGTAAACTCTCGTGTCAAAACGCAAAGTTGTATTCCAGGTTTCTGCTCATGTTTGTTTATATACTTTTAATTCTGTCTCTCTCCAGCTGAGGATTGTATGGTTTTGTAAATATTGATGAATTAAGCCTCATTTTAGGAAGTGGGAAAGTACAGTAATTCCCATTCTACAGAAGAGAAACTAAAATGTATTTGAAAATTGAGATCTGAAAAGTTGTTATATAGAAACTCGCTGTAAAATGAAAGCAAAAGAAATTTCATTCTATTTTTTAATCAAACACTATTTTTTTAACATTAAACTCTTCTGATCTCACTACATTCTAGATGATAACTAGATGGGAGAAAAGGTTTCCTGAGCAATCTGAGAACAAGGTAATCCTTAGAGAGGGATCCAGAAAAATATCAAGATAGATGAACAGCTCAAACTTCACCAGCTAAGGAATCTTCTATCTGGCCATGACCTGTTTGAGGTATCTACCTTTGCAATAAACATTGCAAAATTCAACTACTGAAGGAGTCTCTTAGTAAGTACATGGTTCAAGAAAATGAAGAGATTTCTTGACCTAAATTAAACATAGTTAATGTTTACTTTAAAAAAAATCAAATCATTTTTGCTACATGTAGCAGTGCTCCATGCATAGCTCATTCTCTGGACAGGTTAAGGTCACAGAGGGATAAGACAAGGAGAAAATGGTGACCATAGACCAAGAAATTGAGGTCCATGATGAGATGTTCTGACAGTTAGCTTGGAAATACTAAGGACTTCATGGGCTTTTCTCTTTCCTTCTGCTGACTGGAACCACTTTCTGGACTTCTTCAGTTTCTTGCATTTCTCAGCAATCCATCTTTTAGAGCTGTTGCATCCAAGGATTTGTGCATTAGGATGCTGAGAGAATGGTTTACAGTCCCAGGCTGAGTTTCTCTCCTTGGGCAGAACTGATAGATGTCTAGAAGCTTTCTTCACCTTCCACACATCGCTGCAGAAGGCACATTTACTTTAAAAAGAGTAGCATTTAGGAATATCTCAGAACATTTCGCTTTTCAAAGCATATGGTTCACGGTCAGGAGGTTGGAATTTCACTAGCGGATATCGTGCCATGGAAGGTGATACTGGAAGTCCTCATTTCTTTTATTAGTCTTCAGTGCTTTCACTGGGAAACTGAGGGAATTCAGACAGAAACCTCAGGCTGGCTCAGAAGTACCTACTGGAATCACAATTTTGCGACTGAGCAATAATTACGGGCAGATACTTTCATACTAAGCTAGTATGAGACAAGCCCTGTTGTTTCTCTCAGCCCCGTTTCTTCCAGGTGTCCATGAGCTCTCTTGGCTGTTGACACACATTCTATCATTCTATGTTCTGCAATTATTGACAGGATGAATGGGCACTCTTAAGTATATTTTACATTTGTCCCATGGAGTAGGGATGTAATTTGGTTATTTACTTGCAAAAGATTTATGTGCTTTTAGGACAGTGTATAAGTGTCTATTCATTGCTGATGTTACCAGTGTAGCTTAGAGGCTACAAGAAGGTATGATGTAAATAGTTTTCCTCACCAGCTGAACTTGGTGACTTACCCTCTTTCATGATGCCTAACAATCCATGACATGTAAAAGCACTGTGCTTTTAGATCTAGTCTTTATTGAAACACTTCAGTTTAGCAGTATCAACAAAAGACTATAATTATATATAGATTCCATAAAATACCATTAAACTCCTTAATTTTTTTGTGGTGGGTGTTACTGACATTAGATGATGTATCTAAGAATCAAGCCAGCTTGGATCCCTTTCAGGTTAGACCTGCAGAGGCAGTCCCGTGTAAATACTCGGTATCTAGATCTATGTTTATTAGTTGATCCTAAAGGTACAGAGGGCAGGAGGGTCCTGGGAAGTATTAGGAAGGACTGTGAAAGATTTTGCCTAAAGTCTGAAGCAGCATTTGCGTGATCAAGTTATGCCCAAGATTCAGTTAAAATTTACCTTATCCCATGGAGACATGGAGTGTTAGATAACTACATATAGTTCAGAATGTAGATCTTCAGGCATCCCAAAGCCAAAAGGCACCTAAAGTGAGTATTTATGTATTTATGTTTCCAGTTGTAAAAACCCTTAACAGCTTGCATCTCTACCAGAATGAATGTATGCAGCTATCCAGCTTCTGATGCAGTAATTCTTGGCAATTTTTCACATTGGCAAATTAATTTTGATTTTAGCTCTGCTTATAGAAACAGTGTACATATAAGCAATGGTGTATATTATTTTTTATGTACAATTACACATTTAACCTTCTGCTATGACATTTCACAAAGTGCAGCTGCCTTGTTCACATGCAGTTAATGTGCAAAGTAGCACTTGTGTTATGGCACTGAAGAATTACAAAAATATCTTCAGTTTTAGTGGTATCAATAACTTTACGATGTAAGTAAGTGAAACTATTTGGCAAAAACAAGGAAAGCTTTTGGAAGCAGGAAATGTTGAGTGTCCCTTTAATTCAAACAACACTTGAAATTTAAAATAAAGATCTACTTTTGTGAATCTAAAGCTTTTAGTTGTTATGTGACTGTCTTAATTGCCTGGAAAAATAGCTGTTATATGAATTCTTGAGAGAATTCACTAAAGCTAGTTATACAAACACTTAAATCAGACTCAAACTCATGCAATTTACTGGATCTGTTGATTAATCCTGTAATGTTTTCATATATTACTTTATTTCTGGTCTAATGGATGTGTTTTTGTTAAGGTAAAACTGACCTCATGCCAAGTCTTTCGAAAGCAAACAGATGCTTGTTACTTGCTAAGATGTTGAAGGCTCTATTTCTCTCAGATGCTACTAGTCACTTTGTCAAATACAAGACAGTAACAAGATTGTTCTTGCACATTTTGCTTACATTTATCTTACAATAATAAATATTTATCTTACTCTTCCTTCACTGACATGTTGTTAAAAAATCTCATAAAGCATAATTGTGTGAATATAGCCTCACGCTATTTTTGTATTATACTGTCTCTATTTCTTGGAGTATCACAATTCTTAATATCTAGTCTCTAAATTCCCCTGAAATACCAAGATAACAGGTGATGCTCTCATGAGGTTAGCATCTTGAACTCCTGCCAATATCCCAGAAAGATGGTTTTGGAGGTTAAGTTAGTGACTAAGTAAGTGGTGTCTCCCACCTCAGCCAGTACATAACTCAGAGCCCTAACCAGCTGTTCGCAGCTTTGGTGCCATTTGCAGCCTATGCCTTCGGAGTGATACACAACACCATGGTTGCACCACATGCAAGTGCTGAGAGAGCAGGACTGCTAGTTATTAGTATTACAATCATCTTGCCCATGATTTCAGTTTGGTAATAATATCTGTTCTCTAAATTTCCCAGAAATGGTAAATAAATAAGAAATTTTAAATGTTTTTTATTATTATGGAACCCTGCTGTTATCCCAGGGAGGGGGTGTGTGAAACAATCCTTGTCTCTGGCCTTTGAAGTATGTTTTGATGAAAGGTCTAATAGATATTTAAAAGATACTATTAATCCAGCAGTACTTCTGTAAAACCACAAGGAGATGAGTTTGAACTTTAACTAGTGATCGCTGTGAACTGAGCACATTTTGCTCCTATTGTCTTCATTAGAGCCCTAAGAAAATATGAAAACTCTCTCTCCCTTTACCATTAGTCAGCCAGAAGGCACTTAAGCCCTGCTTCACTGAACCCAATACCCTCTGGGCCACATCCTGGTTTCTTCTATTCATTGCTTTTGGAGGGATTAGAGCAGACTCCATCAGATAAGTCTTTGCTTGAAATCCTGCTGTTTATTTCAGCTCAAATGCCTGGCCACAGACGTCTCTAGGGAAGAGTTTAGTTTCCTCAGATGTATGACTCTTGAATGCATCTATAGCCCTTGGGAAAACATTTAATATATTTATTGTTGTATTTGGTAAAGTATCAAATGAGCACATCTGACACCTCCCCGAGGAAAATCTTCTCCCAAACTCCATTGTTGTCCTGCCAACACTCCCTCCACCAGAAAAAAAAAAAAGAAAAAAAAAAAAAGGGAAAAAAGACAAACTTGTGCAGCTTAAAAAATGCTGAGTAACACTACAGACAGGGCATGTGACAGACCTGCTCTGAGTTTAGCATCAGCTTCTGGAGTCAGTGGCAAATTGATTTGTAATGCTTTAAAAGGAGAGAACGCATCAGGGTGGTGGTTAAGGAGGGCAGGGGACTCTACTCCTCCTCACGTGTATTTTTCAAGAAATACATACTGACTTTTGAAACTGGCGCTGGCAGTGCTGCCCTTAGAAAGAAAATTATTTCTACCTGTACAGGTGTAACTGAAGAGCTAATTTCAGGTAGTTGGTGAGCAGTTCTTATTAAAGATGAACCACAAATGTAAAAAAGAGCAAGACTGATGCCGCTGTTGTAAGCCCTGTAGAGAGACTTCCAGTACAGGCCACAAAATCGTTCCCAGTAAACTGAGATGTTCCACCACTAGAAACACTTCTGGAACAGGACAGATTGTGGGGTAACAGAAATACATGACTAATATGTGGGACTCTGGTAAATTCCCTGTTGATACTGAGATGACAAGTACCGGTGAGGAGGGCTGGGGTGTAGAGACAGCTCTTACCTTTTATTTTGAATAAAAGCAGCATGAGGCTGTTCTGCTGGGCCAGAATTACGGGATTATAAAGCACTATGTTTACAGAATATCCTGTCCACAAAGGTGAAGTAAGGTCTTCTACTGTGCTTAACCATAAAGGGATTTCCCAGCAAAAGGGAATCTCCAGATTTCATGTTGGGCACAAACAGCCATCAGAAACTCCCCTGGGCTTCAAGGGTCCAGCTGACACTGCAGAACCATCTGCAAAACACTAGAGTGAAGGAAAAGAGAAATTTCCTTCACAGAGGGTGGTTTATTGGGATGACTTGCAGAAAGAAGCTAATGCAATTTAGTAACTCTGTTGCTGGGTATATATGCACATGCAGGAGGGCTTGAATGATCAAATGGCGATGTTGGTTTTGACTAACAGAAGGGTTTTTTTTTTCTTTGAAAGAAGAAGGTTAGAAATCTGAGAAAATCTGCCTTTCTTTCCTCAGATAATAAGAGAATGAAAAAGGGGATCTGTCCTAATAGATGCTTAAGACATATGTCTTCTGGGAAACGGAGAACCCTCTTAGATGAGGAATTTTCTTCTTCCACCTTCTTCCCCCCTCAGTGTTGGCACGAGAAGGCAGACATAGGCATGATGACATTAGGACCTTAAGTCACGTTGTCCAATACTGGAAAAGCCACGCTACTGCAGCTCTGCACCTACACAGTAGGGGAGCTGTACCCCTTTAGTGTAGTGGCACAATTCAAATAGTTACAACTTTGTGCAGCTTTTGCTAACAGCGAACCACTTCATAAAGGCTAAATCTAGATAAATCAGCCACTTAATCTCCATTAAATCTTCTCCATTTCTAATGCATCTTGTATTAACAAACCCTGTTGTGTGGGTGTTTCAAGATGCTCAAAGACTGAGAAACAGTTCCCTGTAACTTCAGGGAAAAGGGTAAAGAGTTTGGTAATTCAAAACAATTCACTGAGGCAGCAAAGAGCATGGGAAGATGCTTTCCCATTGAGCTGTATTGCAAAAGGCTACAGCAAATAACATGAAAATGTGAAAAAGAACCACAAAGGATAGGTAAGATGAAGGGCGTGGATTATACACATCATGGAAGGGATCCCACAGAAGTGGAAGGTGAAGCTAACCACACTCGAAACAACAACAGACCAGTACAAGAAAGAGCAAGTCCTTTTATGCAACTGAAAGAGAAATGAGGTCACTGAGTTCAATGAGTTTATCTTACTCCACCACTAGATGTTTACACTCGTGCACTGTTTTCACTTTTATTTACATAAGAAAGGTCTACAGTGAGTTGCTCTTGGCAACATGCTCACACCACAAATCTTGTCTGAGCATGTGGGAGAAAAAGATTTATTTTCAAAGCCTTTAAGTCATCAAATTCTTATGAAATCCACTCCTTTTCTCTTGAAGGAAATTACATTGGCTTGGATCTAACATGTATCATTCAGTTAATCCACCCATGGAAATAACCTTGGTTTAGACTGTATCCTTTCACAGTAGGATCTTTAAGAAGAGAGAAGATAGCTGATTTAGGGAAGAGCAGGAGAATGGCCAGAGAGATGAGAGGTTGTTCTCTGAGAAAAATGCAGAGTTAGTATTAGGATAATGCTTTTACACAAGTAAATAATAACATAGCTCTCCAGGGAAAACTTTTGTGATTAATTTTTTCCCTCGGTGGGAAATAAGTCAAAATTATGCACCAAAATAAAATGTAACAGCCTGAGGGCTACTCTAAATATTTTCTTTTCTATTATGTTTCTTCTGCTAGTTTGTATCAGGAGTTTTGAAAAAAGCAGTCATGTTGTACTGAAGAAAAATGAAAACTTATTCAGTAAATATCCATTAGAGAATATTTTGATACTTCTGATTTTTTTTTCCCAACTAATAGCTAGAAACCCGCTGCAATCTTTCCATAAGTAGTTGTGACTTTCTTAAATTTATTCTGCAATCAAATGCAAACACTAGAGCTCTGTTCTGCTGGTTGTTCCTATATTTTTCATTAAAGTGGTCATTGGATAACATAGAGACATACAGAGTTAGCTATGGTTCTGGCATCAGGAGGGGGGGTGGGAGATGTGAATTTGGATAGTGTCAGACAGCAGGGATGTGTGTATCAGCCTCCTGGACCATGGATGACTGATGAACAAGACTGTTGCATGCAATCAGGGTATTAGGCTTTTTTAAGCATAACTTGAGATTGAATGGTTATAAATTTAGCCTTCAGGAAATGGTTTTGATCTTTGGACTCCAAACTGGTGGAGGCGATTTTCAGCAGCTCTGAGAAAAGGTTCAGCAGTTTTGGCTGCCTGGGACTGAATGTGCTGACTCTAGAGAGCTCCTTGGTCACAGCACTGCCTGGTTTTCCAGGAGATCCAAAAAGCCAGACACTTTAAAAAGCACATCATCCAGGGTCCTGAAGTCTCCATACCCAGGTACTTTCTTTGGGTCTAACGACTTTCAACTGCCACTCAGAGGAGAGCGTGACTGAAAGATGAATCACAGCAAAACACCTGAAGATATTTTCAAACACCTTTCTGAATCTTATACTGCAGGCTTGTTGCCATCCCCAGCTGCCACTGGCACAACAGCACGTCACTTGGAAATCTTTGTAGCTGAGGTGTATTTAAATTTTTGAAAGCTGTTGGGTAGTGGAGATGCTGATCATTCTTCAGAGTCTTGGCAGAGCCCAGCGGGAGCCGATCACAGTCTCAAGGAACCTCAGCCACAGTTGCCAACCACTGCCAGCACAAATGCCTTCAGAAATATCATCAGGTTTGAGCCCTCTCGTCACTTAACATCCACATGTGCTCACCCACCAAGGCCTCAGGCCTTTGGATCACGGGCCTTGTACCCACTGCTGCTGAGCATCAGGAACGTACAGTGCCAGGCGTCTCCCCCGCAGTTGTGAAATGTGATGATGACTCGGTTTGGGTTTTTCTTTAGTTTTGTTTTGTAGCTGTAAGAAGCTAAATAAACTTAAGCATGTGGAGGCAATTACACAGCATGAATGCCAGCTATCCCTGTTTCTATTAGAAACTGTCGACCACCCTTTTCAAAAAAATATTTATTTTTTGCTTAAAAAGTCCCTCTGCAATGACTCGAACTTGAAAGCCTCTTCCACCTCCGTTCCCAGGAAGCCGGTTGGGGAGGGCCGAGGACAGCTCGCAGGAATCCTTGGCCCCAGACTCAGGCTGGGCACGCCGGACAGTCCCCTGCTCCCCGCTCAAGGGCCGTCCTCCCTCAGGAGGCGCCTTGTACCCCACCCAGCTGCTGCTGCTGTGGCCGCACCGGGCTCCCGCTGGGCTTATGGCACCGGGAGGGCGGGAAGCCGAAGCCGAAGCCGAAGCCGAAGCCGAAGCCGAAGCCGAAGCTCAGGCGTCATATCATGGCGCCCCCTGGCGGTAGTGCCCGCAGCCAGAGCCCTCTTTCAGTCGGCGGAGGGGCGGGGTCCGCGCACTTCTCCTTTAAACGGGACGTACCAAAGACTGGGGGG
>JANHFX010021981.1:0-18671 GCA_027560015.1 Chloroceryle amazona | reverse complement strand
TTTGTGTGTACATTAAAAACCACCAACTTCACACAGGCCATTTGAGACTGTGAAGTGGGGGAGGTTACAGGAAGCAGGGCGAGGGAGGTTTAATAACTGTTAAATACACACACGCAGTTTACGTGGCAACCCCAAAAACAAGCTGACACGGCCTGGAAAGTCCCTCATCTCTGCTGGGCGGCGGCAGGTGAGCAGCCGGCCGCTGCACTGCACGGGGGGTGCTGGAAGGGCAGCGGCTGCACAGAGCCACCCACCAGCACACCACGGCCATCTCCCCCTCTTCGAGCAGGGGCCCTCACCAACAGACACCAGCAAGCCCGAGACAAGCCTGCCAAAGCTTAACCAGCCATATGGCACTGTGTTTGTTGCTGAAAGTTAAGGGAGGAGAGGTCTTCCTGCAACTTCCACGAGCAAGGTCCCCTTAACTCAAAGGGTGTCCTTTCACTCTGTCTCCCTCAGCAAAACACCGCTCCAAGTCTGTCTTCTAATGTATAGTTAAGTCTGTCTACCATGATCCCCACCTCCTCATTTCTAGGAGGACCCAGCTGTAGATGCTGTCACCATATACATCCACTACCTCCCCTCTACAGATATGCAGGTGGCCCCTGTTAGGACCACAAAAACATCATCAATAATAGGCCCCAAATAAAGAACGAGGGAAGACAGTGGAGGAACTGCCATCCTTTCCCTTGTAAGGCAAAGCTATTCTTAGTCTAGAACAAGACCAGTTACACATAAAATTAAACAGGTAGAAAATTAAGAAAAATAAATTCCATTATCTGACACTTGTAAGATAGTGATTCTCCCTTCATCCATCATCTCATAACTAACAAGAGAACAAAAAACCACACCAGAGAGAGCTAATATGGGGCATCAGTTTGTGGAGACCCTCTGCTTTCACAGGGCCATTCAGCAGCCAGAGCTTTTGGACAAGACAGATGTTCAGAAACCCAAAGTAAAGCTAAATGAGCGGCAGCTCTTCCCTCCCACCAGGCGCTTGCTGTTCTGTTTAGTAGAGGTTTCAGACTCTTGCAACTTGGCACTTCCTAGGGGCTGGTCCTTCATGAGGGTCTGGGCAAGGCGGGCTGCTTTAAGTTCCCTGCAGGGCGAGATGGAATGAAGGAGAGGAAGAAAACAGTGTCATGCGTGACTTCCCATCAGCTACAGAAGAAAGCTATGAAGAATTTCGCACAAGAGGGTTACTGCAGTACTCCAGCATTACTAGAGAGCGGTGACTTCTCACCCCAAAGGGCAACATCAGGATTACTGTAGGTATCTCTAGAGATGCTACACCAGAACAGACCACCTTCAAGGGTTTACCAAAAGAAAGCTATGCATCAAGTCAGCCACACACTGGCACCAGTATGAAGAGTTCCTAGATAAGTTTTTCTTCCAGTGTTTCAATTTATGAATGGTGGAACTTAGAGCAGTGCCACCTTATGCAGCACAAATACCTAATAAAGGCACACGCTTCTTTTCTGTTGCTTTTTTCCCCTCCAGATACTTGCTGCTCTCCTGCCTACATGGAAATCCTATTATCCTATTGTCCTATTCCCCAGCCAGCTTGTGCTAAGAGGGATGGCAGGGCAGTTCCTAGATCCCAGAAGAACCTCAAAACATTACTGTCAGCTGCAGTGAAATGAAGCAAGGGGAAAAAAGATGGCTGTCTCCACCTGACACTTCTCTTCCTTCTGTGCTAGACCACCATCTCAGGGTGGTACCAATTCCTTATCTGCCCACTGGCTGCATATGTATCTTCCATCACCAGAGGTTGCAGTGAGCATGCAAGCTCACCGCTCTAATTTAGCCACCACCACAAAGCCAGAAGTGAGCCGCAGCTGTTTGGGCACTACAAGTCCCCGGCACAGGCCCATCATCCTCCCAGCTCCAGACACAGGAGCTGACTGGGTATTTCTGCACACTGGATATCCCAACACTACTGCCCTACATTCCAGCCTACATTCTAGTCACCAGCACTTGTTATGCCCATGTCTTCTTCCCTTTATGGCCAAGCCAGCCTTACCTTTCCAGCATGGCAGTCTTGCACCTCTCCACATTTAGCTGCTTTTCAAGCTGCACAGCTTTTCCACGTGAAGGACGCAGAACTGGATGTTTAGTAAGAGCTGTGGCAGAAGGTCTTTCCACTGGGTCAGGATGGATCATGAGCTAGAAGGTAAAGGAATCCAGGGTTTAATACAGTAGGAATGTGACCGAGGGAATAAGAACCTCCATCCCGTCAAGACAACTTCCTCACCTTGAGGAGCTCAAGAAAGCTATGAGGCAGCTCCTGGGGGATCAGTGGTATATTGCCTTGGCGGATGTGGTGCCACATCTCCCCGTTGTGAGGCAGCGGTGCTGTGCCAGCTGCAAGAGCTACTGTGAGTGCCAGGGCAAATATGTCTGCCTTTGGCAAATGGCAGTAATCCTGTGGAAAGAAGATTCAGGGAACAAGGAATGTATTGCTATACTGACCAAAGGGGGGATACCAGCTCAAAAGGAAACACCTGAAGAAGTGTATGACATTGCCTTCAGTTTTCTTCTCTTCAGGATAAAACCACTGATAGCAGGTAACATTGGTAACTAATAGCATGTTGGCTTTCACCCAGTGATGAGGAGTTTACAGGCCACACTAGGATCACTGCAGCAAATCCAGAGAACAGCCCAACAAAAAAATGTGCCTCCAGCTTTCATCACAAGGCAGTAACTTAGCCATGTCCAACTCAAATTAGCCATGCCAAAGTCAAAGACTGCGTGTGATACATTGACCTAACAGGTGCTAAATCCACTTGCAGCACAAAAAGATACTGTCACTTAAACATCTGAGCTGGTGACCACATTCAAGCGGGTTTATTTTGTTTGTTGGGGTTTTTTTTATAACTTACTGATTTTGTTCACTGGCCAGAGTGGTAAAACTGCAGCCAGTTTAAGGAGCATTTGTGCCTTCCACCACCCCAAGCTACCTGATCAGTGCTTGTTGTACAAGGCATTTGTCTGGGTGCATGTATTCCTCAGTAATCACCTGCAGCAGCTTCATCTCAGCTGGGTGTGTCAATGATAAACTGATAAAGGTTTTGCCCCATTCATCCCTTGCAGGTAGACTAGAGCTGCAGTAATGTAATGATAAAGTTGCTTATGAAGTATGTTAAATATTTACATGACAAGACCCAGGCCTACATTATCCTTAATAAAATGTTAGTTTTGCCAATTTCACAGCCAGACCAAACAAAAGAAAAAGAAGATAAGGCAAGGAATATGCAAGACTAAATTTCACTGCAGTTGCTCTCCCCACTTGCTCACCACACCATTTTCCCCACTGGCCCACCAGCAGCTGTACCTCTTGCAAAACCTCATTGGCCAAAAACCGTCTGTCTCCTTCCTCCACCTGGGGGTTTGATATTGATGTCACATGGCCAAGGTCACCTAAGACAAACAACAAGCAACTAATGGAGTAAACTGATGTAGATCTCCAGCAATAAAACCTGTGTTTTACAGGCACCAAGAGAGCAATCAGGAAATACTGCATAAGAGAGCAAGCCTGCTCCTCTGGATTCTGGGCTTGGAAACAAGCACATAAGTCTTTCAGGACTTGTCTCTTTAGAGGAATTTATTCGGGACTATGCTATCAGCTTCCTACAGAAGCCTCTTCAGGCGGCAGGACAGGGCAATAGCAAGCGGTAATGAGCAGCCGTCACCTTAAACCAGTGGTAAAGTGAGCTGAAGCCTACCAATTTTATACACCACACCAGAAGAGAATTCATCTTCACTGTCACTCTCTTCCTGCTCAGCAGGGCTCGCAACTGCCAGCTTGTGGCAGATGAAGATATTACCTGCAAGATAGTGAAGTTCAGCAATAGTGGGATATCAGTAACCAGACAATAGCAGCGTGACAAATCCGTAGAAATCCCACCTGTCAAGCTAGGTCAGCTTTGTAGCCAGAGAAGCTACACACATGCTCCCCACCCCTTATAGTCCCTCTGAGCTCACATATGTAGTGATACAACTGTCTTCTTTCTGTCAGCTGTATCTTACGCAGACCATATCATAATGTAATCCGTTTTTCTGTTCCTCTCTCTGCCCCCCAAGCTAGAAGCATGATTTTAGCATGAAAGAGCAGCTCTACTATAAGGATGTAGCTATGTGACCCTGGTGGTGAGCATTGCCCTGGAGGTGCTCATCCTCAACTGCACAGTGGAAAGCTTGTTATTTTTTTTTCAGGAACTTAATCCCTCAGGGTAGCTACAATAAATATTCACTTATCGCTCCAGCTCTCCCATACAAAGTCAAGTGTTGTGCAACAAGACAGCAGCAAATAAGGAAGTCCCTGTCTTCACTAGCAGCCCTACTTGCTCCACCAGTAGGAAAGTGATTCCCCTGAGCCAGGATTATGAACATCATAAGACATAAGTAAAATGCTACCAACTATCAAAGAAAGCTCAGTTTTACGGCAGCGATAGTAACAAGATTAAAGAAAAAAAACCAAACAAAACCCAACAAGCAATCTACAAGACATTTGCCCTTTCAGGCAAGATCCTATTTCCTTTGAAGGTTCAGTCAGAAGGACCTATTACAGGTCCTACTCTTGGAGGCTCACTTGGAAGACCCACAAAGAAGGGAAGCACTATACTTACTAGGTTTGATATCCAGGTGCACAAGACCAGAGTTGTGGATGTATTTTAGCCCCATTGAGACTTGTAACAGTATTTCTTTCAGCTCTGCTTCTGAGAAATACTGACAAAGCTTTGCATTTTCCACCAGCATGTCTTGGAGACTCCCACCTGAGTAGAGACAGTCAGTCTGAGACCTGACAAAGGTTTTTTTTATGGAGCAGCATGTTTTAAATAGCTTAGTAGAAGGTATTGCTTAGAACCCTTGCAGCCTTGCTAGTGACAAACCCTGACCAGACCAGCTGTATATGCTCTAGTGATCCAACCTGGGCATCACCATTTACCTTCAGCCTTTCCATTGCCTCAGAGTGCCCTGTCTCTACAGCACCAGAAGGGCTGACCTGGTAGTGACACTGCTGCTGCAAAGCAAACAGTGGAAATGTTAATAATTACTTTTTCCATGCTTACAACCAGAAAGCAGGTCTATGAATGGTGGACCAAGGAAATTAAGCTCCCACTAGCAGACGCGTGATTGAAGATTGTAACACCCGACACAGAAACAGAGTTTTGTGCATCTCCATTAAGATATTTCTGAACTATTTCTGAACTAGAAAATACCACAAATGCCTCTACCCACCATCAGCCTGCTTTTCACCACTTCTCCTTTAGTCTCAGATATTAATCCACTAGAATGCAAGAAATCCATCAATGATACAGCAATGGCTCCCATGTTTCATGGTTACTCCACTAGATCTGACTCCATTACTCCAAATGGCTATCACCACTAGTCACTGAGCCCCAAGATTACAGGAGCAGTTGAAAGAGGAACTGAAAGCAAATGAGTAGCTCTCTGGTAGCCAGATGTATCTTTTCCAGCGTCTCCCAAATAGGGGTATAGCCAAGAGAAAACTGAAGTAAGCATGTATCACCCCGCTTACAGTGCCCCATTTATAGTTTACCTCATTATTTAGCTACATTTCTCTGCAGCTGTTGAGCCCTTTCTTCTAGCGAAGATGCAAGGTGCCCTCACCTCAACCAGGTATTCATTCTTCAAATAATTACTCCCCTTCATGAAGAAAAGTTTGTTTCCAAAATACATGACACTTAAGTTCACCACTCTCGAGTCACTCATACCAGGTTTTATCTACACAGCCCCAGATGCAGTTCTAAGCATTGGCATGGGGACTCCTTCTCCAGGCCAGCCGGCGCAGAGGAGCAATTTTAAACTCACAAATCAGAGGTTATTCACTACTTGTAACATACTGGCACCCTTCAGAGCTTTGTCTAAATATCCTTCCCAGTGGAACTGCAGCCTCAGTGCCATTTGCTTTGTTGTGAACTAGAGCATGACATATTTAAGTACTGAAGAAGGTAACCCCACCCATCCGGAGATCTCAGCCTTTAACAATGTCACAGCTCTTACCATTGCAGTGCTCATTTTGGATAATCATGTGATCGTCCTCTGCCCATGCCGAGTAGTAGCGCACAACATGGGGGTGGTGTCCAAGGACAGCATGAGCATAGACCTCACGCAGTGCCAGCTGCCTAGAGAAGCACACACAGAGCAATGGTGACAGGGTCCTGTTCAGGACTGTGAGAGGAGAGATGTTGTGGCCTGACTTGAAAGGGAAAGCAGAGGTGTTTAGGACTCTTGAGGGTTTTGACAGAGGGACAGGCTCTGACAGCTGTTGAGGCAAAACCTGCCCTTGCTCAAATGCCAAATGAGCTATTTGACAGTATTATTTTAGAGACACTGGCTGTGTGGACATGAGAAGTTCAGGTAAGCTGTCATCTTGCTTGGCAATGCATATGGATTCTTCCTTTTCTCAGACATTTGTATCCAACAGTCCTAAAGTGGTAACTTCCCCCATTCTCCCAACTGTTACTTGGGAGCACAACAGCAGCCAGTTTTTGCTCATACCACCCCTCAGGTACCTTTAGATCCACACTCCTTCCCCATCACACCTCCCAAGAACAAGCCCATCATTCAACTGGCAGTTTTCAGCTACCACACTCACTCATCCGAAGATCCTGCCAGAGGCCTTTTGGAGCGCTTGATGGCATAAACACATCCATCAAGGCGTTTGATGCACTTGTAGACAGAGCCAAATTCCCCCACACCGATTTTTTCTACTTCCAGGAACTCCTTCTTGTAACGGGAAACCATATTGCTCTCTTTCAGAGGGTATCTCTATAAAGTTACAAAAACAAAAACAAGTTGAAAGACTTGGATAACAACATCTGTCATGTTTTTAGAGCTCTGTAGCACTTCCTCTCAAAGAGCACATATGTTTCTTCCTCTCCCATTCTGGATGTTCATCCAGGCATGCATGCAGGGGCACTACCAGTTCTTCTGAAAAGAAGAATCTTTCACTTAGGCATGTTGTGGGTTTTTTTGACCACCTATCATAGGTCATCTCAGCCTGGGGTTTGGCCAAGGTTGGGTTTTTGGTGTATCTTTTTTTTTTTTTTAATCATGACTTGCTAGCCACAGAGTTAGGAATTGCAGCTAAGGAGAACTGTAGTCTAGCTGGCTGTGTGTGCCTAAGCCTCTTTGGGTTCTTACAGTCACTTCTCCTTTTGACAGTCCTGCCCAGGTCCTGTATCCATGACTGGTGGATGACTGGTCAAGGATGAACAGCAGGCAACAACAAAATACTTACCTTGTGCCCACCTACCGCAGACCTGGAAGGATCTGTTACCAGCCTTGGTAGGTGGAAGACCAGCACCTCCAAATCACCCACACTCATCTACTGAATTTGCTTTTAAGTAAGAGCTGTTGCTTCTTTTGATTTCACAAGAGAAGCTTGGTGTGTTGGCTTAATGTGGCCCCGGCTATGTGAGAGGTGCTTTACTCTGCAGCAAAGACATTCTGCATCAGTTCAGACTCTCATCAGGTTTGAAGCACCAGCTGTTGACTAAGGGCAGGTTAGCAGGGCCCAGTGTGTCTGTATTTCCAGTGATTTCTCAACAAGAGAGACTTTCCCACAAAGGGCTGAAACCTTGCAGAACAGCTGGAACATCATTATAGCTGCAGTATTGCCCACTGGGGAAATAAGAGCTGCTCATACTGCTTGTATAGCGATGTTTACTGGCAGGGGAGATAAGAAGAGATAAGAAGTGGAGCATGAAGTGAACAGAGTGGAGTAAATTATTTTTCTTCATGCTTCTGCATCCCTTACAGGGACAGTGGCACATGTTGCACGGTGGTCCCCACATAAACCACTACTGTGATTGCCCAAGTGTATGATACATAACCTTAAAGAGTGGCATAAAGAGCTGGTCCTCAGAGCCAGTAAGAAGCAGTCCACATGAAACAGCAGCCCTTTGCAACAGGTTGTATTTCATAAGGCATCTCTATTTTACAGTATTTTAAAGAGCTTTGGGAATAAAGATACCTCAGTACACAATTTTGTACCTATATTGCATAGTCAATCCAATCGTCACTCGATCAAAATAACGTTTCAATAAGTCACAAGTTACTTGAGGCTTTTTTTCCGAAGGAAAACAATAATTGTATTAGCCCTGACTGCTATCTGGTAGCAGATTTAATCTGCAGCTGTAGTTTTTCCACGGGGAGCATTTTTTTCTGCAATACCAGTCTCCTCAGCTAGAGGGCACCATTATTCTTCCAGTAAGCGGACTCGGTTACAATGAACAGTTCTACCTACTTGCAAAAGACAAGGTAATTCCTTCAAGGAGCTCTTAAGGAAAATTGACATTTTTATGTCGTCTGAACGCAATTCAGGCTTGGCTTGCTTTCCAGAAGCCAGCTGTGCGAGTGTCTTCCCCCCCAGATAAAACTGGGAAGAAAGAAGGCTGTTAGACACAGGTCCCCACACCAGTTTTGCCAGTGAATACCTCACTCTGCCCCACGCAGCCAGGCCAACACACCCCACCGCTGAGGTTCACCAGCCAAGCACAGACATCGGCAACAGAACTTGGTTTTGTGTTGTAAGAATGTTTGCTGCCCTGTAGCTATGTAAGCTATGGTGGGACCTTCCCTTGAATCCCAGAGCACATAGAAACCCCTCAATGGGATATTTTTCCTGCTGAAGGAGAGTACAGAATTCACTGCCTTGCTTCAGAAGCTTGTTACTGTGACTACTACAACTGAAACTCTACCCTCAGTACTTATCCATGTTAGAGCTATTCAGCTCAGTCTTTTTTGTTTTGCAGTGCGGTCCCATCTATGACTTGCAAGCCAAGTAGCATTCACACCCAGAGATGCTCTGTACACCGATCCAGAACAGCAGCAATACACCTGCTTTCTCAAACCACAATGGTACAGCCACTACTTATGCTAACTCAATAATACAGTAATACAATTCCCACTGAGGAACCCCAATTACATTTCCTAGAAAGACCTCCTGACCAAAATCAGTGTTTTAGGATTACTTGTCTAAGTTTCAGATCTGCTTTAGTAGAAGTTTCCTTTAGAGACAGGAATCATTTCTGAGTTTGTTGTCTCAAATGTTAAAACAAAATATTCAGCTTGGAATTATTTTGTCATAGATATTCACCCTCATCATGAGCCGTGATTTACATTCCAGTACCAGAATAAGTTTCATCAAGCACCAAATCTTTACAAGCATCTTATCCTCTCTCTGGGGGAAATACAGACACTCACCTTAGTAGGTAGCTCCTGTTTTATCTGGCTTGTTGGATCAGGATCCCTTCTGTAACAGTTTAGGAAAGTCTGGATGTATCATTTCAGTGCAGCAATGTGACAGACTTGAGACAAAACATTTATTTTTTAAAAAAAAATTGTCCAAAGCTTGCTTCATAGTTTAAAGATGGATTTAGTAGAGTGTTAATGCACAAAAAGTTTCTGGTTGAAGCCTGAAAGGCTGTCATCCCAAGCTTAGGAAGCCTTTAGTTCTATTTAGAAAGCCTCCACATGCCAGCTTCAGTAATGCCCGCAAGACAGAGCATCATTCCCCTGGCCACCTTGTTAATAGTGAAGCCACATGGGAGATGACCTTGCACAACAAGCTCCTAGTGAGGGAGAGCTGCCCCACTGCGCTTTAAAGGCAGATACCCAGCTGAGCATCTGTTACACTTGCAGCTATGAAAGGAGCTGAAGGCCATTGTAGCACACAGGTATTTGACTAAGTTTGTGTCTTGGTTAACCCAGACCAGACCTTTTGCAGGTCAGCAGTAGCCTAAGGCCACCTTAAAAGCTGTATTGCATGCAAACATGCATGCCATTTCTTCAGAGTTGTGGGTATGTGCATAACTGAACCAAGCACCACTCTACCCATGTTGAGAAAGTTTCTTCCCGTTTTTTCCTGTAGCCATAGTATTGAGGATATTACTGGGTTTATTTATATTTGTCATCTTCATACATCTGCTAATGTTTGCTCTGCACCAGAGAATACCACAGAAGTGATTCATTGTTAGCAAATAAGTTCAGGTATTAAACATCTCCATCATTACTGAACTCCTTCAATCAGTCTCCTTCCAGACAGTTAGTTAAGAGTAGTTCACTTACAGGTTTCCTCTGGTCTTCTGTTTGCCACAAGGAAGAAAGAGCATTTGTCGATAGGACTCTGGTGTAAAGGGATTAATGTTGACAAGAGGAGCTTGGGTAGGGTCCTCAGAGTCAGCACCAGGAGTAAATCTCAGATGTCGAAAGCCTTTGGATGGGACCTTTGTCCCAGATGAAGGAAAAGCTGTCTTTGATATCAGACTCTGTATTAAAAAAAAAGTGACAGATAAGCCATCAATATGTTTTGGTTGCTGCTATGTCAAAATAAAATCTCTACTCTCCTGCAAATCAAGACTTCAGCTCCCATCCTCAGGGCTGTTGAATCATTCAAACCCTGCATCCCTGATTTAGTCCTGACGGTTTTATTCTCCTTCCACAAAGTATTATGCTTTTCACTAAGCCCTTTCAGGCTCTATTCCCTGCTCGGTTGGGCGAGGCCTGCAGAGACATTTTGGCAAGCACAGTCCTCAAGAAGAGCAAGCTGCTCATCTGTCCCACCTACAGAGACACAGAAATTGCATCATATGCTTCACCCAGTTTTGTCAAACATGGACTGTCGTATCAGTGTGGTCAGGACAGGTTTCTCAGGACATTAGATAGAGCACGACCTAAGTTTCTTTTCGGTCCCCCAGCAATAAGCAACATTACCGCAGGGGAAGTTGGTAGAAGCATTTTTATATGACTACTCTAAGAGTGACCATAAAATAATGCTCCTCAAGAAGAAAACAATTTCAGAAATTTAAGTCTACAAGGAAACTCTGGATCTTGTATAGTTCAGCTTCCCACAGAAGACAGGCCATTGGATTTCACCTACTAGTCCAAAAGCTTGGGCCAAGTAAAGAAAGCATAACTTCAGAGAGGCACCTGGTCTTGATCCCAAGGCCAAAAAAAAAAATAAGACTACTTACTTGCAATGATTTGACCCCTTCAGTAACTATCAACTTTTTGAAACGTTTGGTTTTGACTTGTTTCAGCTTCAAGAGAGTGGTTTAAGGTCTAAAGAGGTTTTTTAACACACCACCTTTCTTTTAGTTAAAAGCCTTTCAAGAACTTTGAACTCCCCTTATCATGAAGATATAGAACTATATTTTTAATCCAACAATGGTCTCACTTATGATCCTGGAGCCACATCTCCACTCACATCTAGAGTGCCCCCCTTCTTTCATTGTAAGTTTCTGAAAATAAAAAACCTAGAGCTGAATGCAGTATCCTGCACTGCACTCATGGTTATAGCTGCTTCTGAGACATCCCTTTATTTCTATACCATACTTGAAAGTTCAGTTACTGATTTATTATGATCCTGGATGTGCTTCTTGATCACTTTCCCAAGCTCTGGTCTGCATGTCCTTGCTCTTGGATGGAAAAGATCTGCATATGGATGTATTGAAAGCAGAATATGTCCAAGCCCAGTTTACCCAGCAGCCCAGAAGCTCAGTAAAATTATTGTGGCTATGCTCTGATCTAGTCAGAAGTCAAGAACAGGATCTAAGGTACCACTGCAGACTGTTGCAATTCCCATCTGCTCTACTAAGATACTATTTTGTAATTAAGCAGACTTGTCTCCTGTAACATCATCCGAGTAGAATCTGCTGCCATACAGTGTAAGGCAGCTACCATAACTAACTCAAGCAATCTGTTCCAGGATTGGGTAAGTCTACAAAATAGTCATCTGCCTCCTGCACCATGCATCATAGCTGGGCCTCCAGTGCTCATCAGTCTACAGTTAGATGTGGATTTGCTTTATTATCTTTTCTCTCACCTTGAAATATTCCAAGATCAATGCTCCCAGCCTTGTTTGTAAGCAGATTTAGGACTTATTAAATCCCAATTTCTGCAGCATGTTTGAAAATCAAGACCTTTCTCCCAGAAGACAAAGGAAAAGAAATTGTTGATTTAGTGCAATTCTCATTCATGGGCTACAAGGTGACAAACCGCAGGCAACATGTCTTCAACATGTTGTCTACACAAGCCTGAAATGAAAGCACCCTGTAATACCGGTAGCCCATCTGGTCTGAAGAGATTCTACACCTCTCACCTATTTTCAGATAAGATTCAGGGAGATTTCTTAAAGGGTCATTGCAGGAAGTTCTTGAAGTGATGTAATTTTGAGCCGCTTTCCCCTAGAGAGAGGCAGGCCATTCCTCAGTAAATATGGTCACAGAGTTGGTCACATGTGGCCATAGATTCATCCTTCTCTCCACATAAGCAACTTTCTGGAGGGGGACAGGAGTCCTAGCTCAGAAATACTAAAAGGATCATTCTTCTGTGTACCACTTGAGTAAAGGAGCAACTAGTAGAGCAGGAACATTGAGAGAGGACGGAGCTACATTCCATTGCAAGTCTTGAATGCTAGAAGCCAGTGCAGACAACAGAAGTTATCTAGGAATTTCTAGAGAAGCTGGCACCAAGTCTCCCCTTGTGTTTACAGAAGACAAAACATAGTCATATTATAGTATCTGTAAGAAGTTCCATGGAAAATAGGGGTTGAGATCATCCTCCCGAGAAACTAGCTCAATAGCCAAGTTACAGTTCGGGACAGTAACACAGAGGAAGACAGGCTAGCCTTCCTCCACCAGCATACATTGATTTGCTACCCCAAGAGCAGGGTCCTGCTTTCCCCAAATTCATTGGGCAGCTCCATTCCATACAAAAAGCGAATCAACTTCACTAGACAACAAGGTGGTTGGAGACCATCCAGACTCACCATGCAAAGTATTCTCCAGCCACACCACCTCTTTCTCTTTCAAAAGAAAGCCAATATGAATCCAGGAAAGTGCTGAACAGAGCAATCAGGGCAGCTGCCTGTCTCCAGACTGCAATGGCAAGCTCCTTGAAAAGAGATGCCTTTATCCTTCTGGAAGCACACTGCACACTTCATACAGAGACACCACAGATGTCCACTGCCCTTAGCAGAGCGTGAGGGGCACACAGGCATCCAAGGCACACAGTTCCTTAAGTCAGAACAACCCAATGCCCACTAACTGGTTTTAGCAGCAGCTTGGAGAGAGTCAAGACACTTGTTCCCACACACAGGTTTCCATTCACACCCACAGAATAAGCTTTCCATAGCTAAGGAGCTTGTAGTCCAGGTTTCCAAGGGAAGAGTAGAAGGCTAGCAACAGTAGCATGGAAAAAAACCCAACATTTTCCACAGAGCTAGCAACAGATCCCCTCACCACCTATGCAGTGATACCCTGGTGACACCTCAGGCCTTGCCTGCTCGGACAAGGCTGATACACTCATTACCTTGGGAGTGTGTGGGCTGTCACACAACTGCAGCTTTTTCCAATTGATGTGCAGTGGTGTCTCAGAATTACCCCAGTTCTTGTTCACAGCTGGGGAAGCCTTCAGGGTGGGACTCACCCAGGCTTTTGTCCTGCTCAGGAAAATATCACTAAGCTTTCTCTGAGGGGTTACTGGCAGAGGACTTCTCCCTTGCCACTTCTGCAAGTCAGAGCTTCTGGCAGGGCTCAAGCTCAAGGAATCCTCCTCATTTATGCTTCTGTCTTCACTCTCTTCACCGCAACTGGAAAAATCCAGTTGCTGAACAAATTCATCCCTGTCATCCCAGTCATCCATTTCACCATATGAAACAGAACAGGTATAGCTGATACTGACCTGCATTGTCAGAGGGAGAGGAAGATGGTGTTACTTACATAGATTCAGAATGCTCATCCTTGCCTTATCAAAGGCATTAGCGCTAGTCACTGCATGCACTCCCCCACTCCCGTCCCACATACAGAGAAACCCTGATGACTCAGAATTGTCATTTGATGGTGGTTACAGAAGAGTACCCCAGAGTTAGAATTACAAATCCATTCAGTTACTGTTTATATAACAACAGCACATTCCGCTTTTCACCTTGTTGGTACAAGTCAGATACAAACCCTAAGTCGCTACCTTTCCCAGTAAGCCTTCAAGGCAACTTCTCCACCCACCAGTACTTCATCCACTAGTCTCATCACACATAGAAACAGAGCAATCAAATGCTAAAAAACACACGCCAGCCCCCCCCCCCCCATCTTTTTCTACCTTAAATTTTTCAGACAGAGAAAAAGAACCAGCACTACATACAACTGTAAAAAGCAGAGGACACCCCAAGCAGCAATGAGAGAGCCTCCAGAGAGGCCTTCTCCACCCAGGGCACATTTTATAAGCACTTCACACACCTGGGCCATTGCTAATGGGAAAGAGCTGGAGCTCAGCAGCACCTGTGCACTGCTACCGGTGCCCAGGGAAGCTGGGGGCTAAGGGATTTTGCTCTGCATATGGATTTGCAGCACCTGCAACCAGCTCTGAAGGGAGCCAGCATTCCCTTTGAGTCACCTTCTTGCTTCTGCACGCTCTTCCCTCCTCCAGTTCCCCAGGGCCTACAGGGAGATGATGTTTGCTGACAGCCAGTCTGCTCCATGTTAATCCCATCAGAGATGCAGTCTTTGTGGGCTTCGCTTGCACAAGTGATCAGTCTTGTGGTGATAGAGCCCTGTGCTTCCTCCTTTAAAATCTGAATCTCACTTCCACATTTCGATGTGTGTTAGTATGGATAAGGGTTGCAAGCTGAATGGGGAGGCTAGTAGCCTAATTTATAACATGCCAGACTTCAGGAGAGAGTTAGGGGCTATCCACAGGTCTTTGTGTGGTTTTCCCGTCTTGAGGTTTCAAGGGAGGGGAGGGAGGAGCTGTCTGTGTTGGTGAAGGCAGCCCCACCGGTGGTGACTGTGCTGCTCACCAGGAGCAGGTCAATGTCTCCTCTCACTGTGCCTCTCTGTAAAAAACAGGGATCATTCTGTGCCTTTGTGAGCATATTGAAGAGGGACCAGAGTGAGATTTAACTGAGCAGCCTTTTCTTATCTTTGAGGTGAGCTACTAGAAGGACATGCATTGGAAGTGGCTGCAGTCCAGAGATGATGAGAGTTTCTGAGAACTGACAGGTGCTTTCCTGTGTACATGTTGAGTGTACATGTACAATTCCACCAGAAAATAAAAGGACATGTTGACCTGAGGTTACTCAGCCCTCCTAACCTGGTCTTCAAATGAAAAATGTGGCCATACAGGTCTCTGAAGTTGCACACAGTTCATTTGATACAGGCCACCAAAGATGTATTAGGAAGATATGCCAGGACCTCAGTATTGGTCTTACTGCTGCATCTGGCCCAGAGGTTTCTTCCAGGCACAGAACCTGTCACTGTCATGCAGACTCCCTTCTGCTGCACGCAGCTGCTGCCTCTCCCTGAACCTTACCTTGAGCAATGTCCAAAAGTCTGGGAGTGCTGGCACTGGCTGCTTTTTGCTGTGACAAGCTGTCTGTGCAGCATCTGGCCAGCTGAGATCCTGTGATAAGACAACTTTAGTACTGCTGTGATCTGACTGTTAATCAGATGTTCAGTACTGGGAGCCTTGGATAGGAATATTTTATTGTAAATCTGAAGAAATAATCCTTTTAGTCCCCATAACTACCTTTTGATGAAACTCCTTCAGACCACATTTTTCAATCCCATCTGAAACATATTTTTTTCTTTTCACCAGGGTTTATAGGCATTTTTCTGAAGAGGAATGCAATATGTAAAGGAGAAAAGTTGGACTTGCTCTGTATAGAAAGCTCACCTGTTCATCTTGCATCTTGTAACTGAAAGCCACAACATTTTAATTTCATATTTGTTTCTGGAGGACTACTCAAAGATCTGACGACAATTTTCTTAGCAGCCAGTTGGAGGGAAAATGTGTTCATTTGCTTTTGAAGGAGAGTTTTTTCCTCCTAAAACTGTCATATTCTCTCCTGGCCTAGGTCTTCTCAGTTTTGGTAAAATAATAAAGTAGAAAATGTGGCCTTTGGTTATTGCACACATCCAACAAACCATGTGCCCTCGGCAGGCACAGATTGCTGGCCAAAGCAGCGTAAATAGCACTGATGCCACCAGATCGTATCCCGTGAGGGCTTTTTCACCAAAAGCTGAGAGTTTGGAGCATGAAGACTTTTTTGTCTATCTCAGAATCAGTGCTGGCAGCCTCTCCTCCTGTCACTGTCTACTCTCCCTGCTGCATCCCCACCCTTGTGCTGGGGCGACGCTGGTGCAATCACACAGCAAAGGGGACCAGGAGCTGCTCTGCACCTCAGATTGCCCGTGTGGGTTGTGGAGGAATTTTTATTCAGGATTTGTTTCCCCTGCCTGGATTGCTGGGGGACAGACTGATAGTTGTGCCAGCACGACTGCGGGGATGAAGGAGAGAAACGAGCTGTCACTTTAGCATCACCAACATGCAAAAAAAATTTCATCGAGATGAAACTTGGCACTGTCTATATGGTTAAAGCGAAGCATGTGGCCAAGTATTTGCAGTATTTGGCTTTTTTTTTTTAATACAGTAACAAAATATTATGCAGCGTTTGTGGTTTTGTTTTTTTTTTTCTTTACTAGTCACCTTCCATGAAAAACTCCATCTGCTAAACACCACCTACTGTGGTTTATAGCTCTGCAAAGTAAACTTGTGCATGGGCTTTGTGAAGCAAAATGCCCACTCAATGCTGGAGCTGACTGAAATGAAGCTCATGGCAAATGGACTCTAATGTTACCAAGAAAGAGAAAAAGACTAAAACCCACTGTTGAGGAAACTGGATGATGAGTTTCTTAATGGTGTATTGAACACTCAGAGCGGCTCAACAGGAAAAAAGTTAGCCAATTAAGGCCTTTATGACAATATCTTCCCTTTAATTGTGGCCTGCTTAATTGGGTAATCCAATTAATCAGGGAGTCCTAGGGAAAGGAGTTAAACCTAATGACACTTAATGACATTGGTGGTAGCGTAATGAGGATGGTAATTACACAGAAGTTGGCTGCCTGTGGATGCCTTGGTCATGATTGTGTCTCCATCTTTCAATCTCAAGCTGATTCTGCCTGATTCTCTGAAAACCATTCCACATCCTTCTACAGCACATATATATATATGTCTATGTATATACACACACCAGTATATACTGGATCAGTATCACCGACTTTTCAGATCTGTGGCTTGCAGCTTCCACCACAGAATTTGGGGGTACGGGATATTGCCCCCTTCCTGGCCCTGAGGCTGCTCTGCTCAGCTCCTTTGACTCAGACGGTAGGATGGGCTCAGCAGAGCTCCCCTTTAGTGTTCCTGCTCAAAAAAGCAGCTGGTCTACACTGGGGTTGCAAGCCTGGGGGAGCAGAGGGAGGCAGAGAGCTCCACTCTCTGGGAAAAGGTGAAACATGGGGACCTTAGAGAGCCCACAGTCACAGGATCATAAAATGCTTTGTGTTGGAAGGGACCTTTAAAGGTCATCTAGTCCAACCCCCCTGCAGTGAACAGCAACATCTTCCTCTAGATCAGGTTGCTCAGTGTCCCGGCCAACCTGAACTTGAATGTTTCTAGGGATGGGGTTTCTGACACCTCTCTGGGCAACCTGGGCCAGTGTTTCACCATCCTCATTGTAAAAAAATGTCTTCCTTTTATCTAGTCTAAATCTACCATTTTTTAGTTTAAAATGTTTACCCTGCATCCTATGGCAACAGACCCTGCTAAAATTATTGTCTACATCTTTCTTATAGGTCCCCTTTAAGTATAAAAAGGCTGCATCAAGGTCTCCCTAGAGCCTTCTCTGAACAACCCCAAGTCTCTCAGCCTTTCTTCACAGCAGAGGTACTTCACCCCTCTCATGATTTTTGTGGCCCTCCTCTGGAGCTGCTTCAAACAGGCTCATGTCCTTCTTGTGCTGAAGACTCCAAAGCTAGACACAACAATCTAGGTGAGGTCTCACCAGAGCAGAAGGGGAGAATCACCTTCCTCAGCCTGCTGGCCATGCATCTTTTGGTGTGGCCCAGGATACAGTTGACTTTCTAGGCTACAAGTGCACGTTGCTGGCTCATGTCCAACTTGTCATCCACCAGTAACCCCAGGTCCTTCTCTGCAGGGCTGCTTTCAGCCCCTTCATCCCCCAGACCGTGTTGATTATCAGGGATTGTCCCAACCCAGGTGCAGGACCCTGCACTTGGCCTTGTTGAACCTCATGAGATTCACATGGGCCCATTTCTTGAGCTTGTCCAGATCCCTCTGGATGGCATCCTGTCCCTCAGACACGTCAAGTGCACCGCTCAGCGGGGTATCATCTGCACATAATAGAATGGCTTAGCTTGGAAGGGATCTCAGAGATCATCTAACCCAACTGCCCTGCCATGAGCTGTGACGCCTCTCAGCTAGACCAGGTTGCTCAAGGCCTCATCCAACCTGGCCTTAAACACCTCCAGGGAGGGGGCATCCACAACTTCTCTACGCAATCTATTCCAGAGACTCGACACTCTTGTACTGAAGAACTGCTTCCTGAGATTCCGTCTAAGCCTATTTTCCTACGGTTCAAAACCATTTCCCCTCGTCCTCTCGCTGGACACTCTTGTGCAGAGTCCCTCTCCAGCCTTCCCGGAGGTACTGGAAGGCAGTTACAAGGTCCCCCCGCAATCTCCAGGAGCTGGCACCGGAGAGCACAGAAGTCGGGAGCCCCCCTCCAGGCTGCCCTCGGGCAGCTCCAGCTGCCTTCCAGCTCCGTGCCGCTGCCCCACAGTCCGGGG
>JANHFX010021980.1:0-11255 GCA_027560015.1 Chloroceryle amazona | reverse complement strand
GGGGGGGGGGGGAGAAAATAAAGAGTAAAGAAAAAATAGAGTATTTTAAAGGAGAGTTCTAAATGACAAGAAGTAATCCTGCTAACATTAATAGGGTGGATTAGGCCAGCAGAAAACCCATAACTGCTTGTTCTAAAGCAACACTTGTCCACTGGAGAGACCAGCATTACAAGCAGCTAGAGGAGCCCTCCTGGAACTGGCTGATAGAAAGCAGAGAGTGACTTTGGTGATGAAGATGAGCACCTTGTGCTGAATAAAGAGGGAGTCCGTAAAGGAACACATAGGGAAGGTTATGCTGTTAAAAAAATGAAGAAGCTAAAAATAGTCCTTTTGCAAAAGCATCCTGGACAGACAAAATTATAATTGGAAAGGGTGTTGCATTCACTGAAGACATCAAACAAGGACTCAGGAGTGAATTTCTCCTGCGTGGTCTGGATAGCAGAGGGCATTCCTTAACAAGGCAGTAAGCAGGAAGAACCTGCTGATCTCAGAGTAAAGACAGAGGGAACTGGGAGATGGACAGATTTTCGCCTGACTGAGCAACACTGGTGTTGTCCATGGCAACTGAGGCAGGAGATAATGGGGTGAGCTGCAGGTGGGGAGGAGGAGGAGATGTATCAATGGCTATCTGTTTAGCCATGCTGAATGAGGCTTGATGGCTTGATATCCACAGAGAAATGAAGACTAATTGAGGTTATAGCTTGGACAAGGGGGCAGTTCCATAGGGAACGCAGGGAGAGTTATGCTCTAGTCCTAAGAATTATAAATATGTGTATCTATTTATCTATGAGTCTGTCATGATTTTTGTATAAATATATATGTTACATAAATACATATTCACATACATATATATGTAGCAGTTCTGTCCACAGGCAAAGAAATCTGATTGAAGACAGAATAGAAGAGACACAGAGCCCTGCACACTCAGACAAAACCAGAAGTGGCAAAAGGCCTCTCCCCTTATTTCTTTTCCACAGCCACAAAAGGTAACAAAGTAGGTGGTAGCAAAATGCTACTGGCCCTTTCAGCAGTCGCTTATTTAATGCAACACTCCTTACTATACCAGGGATGTGTATTTTGGTCCAGTGATGGATGCCTGTGTAGCCATGTGTCAAATGCGCCAGCATGCTGAGTGCTGGAAACAAATGGCACTTTCAGAGCAGCGCATCTGGGTCACTGCCTGCTCTTGCTGTGCCTGTGAGGACCTTGGGGAAGAAGACGGAACAGGGAGGAGCAGGCTGCAGGTTTGAGGAGCTGTGCTGGGAGGTCTTATCTAGGCCACTGTCTGCAAACTGGATGCCCTCACCTTGGAACAAGACGAGTGCATTTTCTGGTCTTTAAAGTGATGTGGTGGCACTGGTTTGTTTTCTGCCTACTCTCTGTTTTGCAGGTGTAATCAGGATTTAAAAAGTACATTCAACCTCCTCTCTGCCCTCAGTAAAATCGACTATAAATCCTTGAGAAGTAACACACAGAAAGCACTCACAGGCTCTGCTTTTTAGCACTGTTACTAGTTTGGACACGCGCATTTAGAAAATCTCACATTTGATTTTTGACCTAGAATCAGGTTCACCCCGCCTCGCCGAAACACAAGACGCACCATTCATGCGGCGCCCGCAGCGCAGCCTCCAGCTGCAGAATGTGGGTTACCAGAAGCAGGAGACATCTGAGAGGGAGCATTCAGAGCAGCACGTGTGCCACTTTCAGCCGCGAACGCATTCGATTATGAACTCTGCAAACTGTATTAATGGTACAGGCTGATGGTACAATTCCTGGAAGTATATATCCATAATGACCAAAAAAGAAGGATGTGCGCCCGAGAGCCACAAAAAGGCAAGAGATGTTTGGTTTTCTTTCTGAGTATGCAAACAAGCTAACCAATTTCACCTCCAGAAAAAATCACGTGCGCAATCTGGGAGCCACTGAAGGGCCAGTTGTGGAGATTTCAGTGGTAATCATCATCAGCAACAGCTAATCGATAGGAATAGTTTAAAAGGAGCCAGTGCATGCCAAAAATGTCAAGTTCATTTTTCTCTCGTATACTTTTACATCTAATGGCAAAGTGTCAACAGAATTTGGGACTGCGACAGTCCCGCAACGCCACCGGCGCTGCAGCTGGGCAGCCAGCGCAGAAACGCTACCTGCCAGATCAACATGACCTTCTTGCCACACACTGCAGTAGTCCCCTTGGGTGACAAACAGTTTATTTGGTCTGCTTCCTCCCTCTGAGTTACACATGTGCCCATCCACTGCTTCCTCCACCTTTAACTCACCTACACGGGCATACAGCTATAGCAAGTAGCTTGAACCTCCTCATACATGAAAAGGTATCAAGAAAGGGAATTATTTGACCTTGAAAGGGTAGCAAGAAAGGGAACTCTATTTGACCTTGTCATACAAGCATGTGAGGAGTGAAAACAGTACAATGTCCACAAGCAGACAGATGCATTGGAAGAAAGGACAGAAAGTAAGAGAGGGCACTCTTCCTCATAAACACACGTGCTTTATCAACTGCCTGAGCTCCAGATCACTTCCCTTTTCCAGACAGACACCTCTGGGTCACATCTTTGAGCTCTGCTAAGATTTCAACAGCTCACTGGCTGCCATTTCGTGCAAACAGAGGGAGGGGAGTTTGACTGAGCATCAGCCAGTCAAATGCAGAAACACGTTAAATGGAAGCAGAACATCTCACAAGGAGAGGGCTTCCAGTACCAAGACTATGTAAGAGGAAAAAAATAAACCACTGCAGTTCAGCAGAGTGACAGATGTGTATCATACAGCTGGGACCGTTTATGTTTCTGTCCGTAGAGTTTCCGCTGCACTAGCAGTAACAGAAGACTTTTTCCTCCTGAGCAAGCTCCTTCTCACTCTAGGATTCACAGTGGAGCAATTACAAGCTTCTTAAAAGCCCTGCAAAGCTTTCAAAGCTTGCAGTAGCTACAGCTTCTGATCCAGACTGACGACAGCAGAGAGCAGAGCAGTAGAAAACACTGCAGCCTAGCTAAAGGTTTAAACACCAGTGAGCAAGTTCTGCCCTACTTGCCTTAAAAATGTCCAGCAGTCCTTTTGCTATCAGTGATGTAAAAAATTCAAGCGGTAACAGGTCTGTGAAGGTTGAGTCCCTCACTCCACCAACGGAGCAGTGTCATCCTCCACTGTCAGGATTACCACTTGTTTTGAGGGGAGAGGCACCAATATCCGAACACACACGTACAAAGCGACAAGGGCATACAAAGCATTTTGTAGTCTTGGAACAAAACCCTGTTTGTAGGATTCACATAGTGAAAGAATTTTTATTAACAGAGGAAGCTATTTATAGCAACTCTCCATAGAAATGAACTGTCTCTTGGTTCCTGGCCTCATGAAATGCAGCTTTCTAACTGGAGAAAAAACTTTCTTCACTCTAAAAGCATGGGCAAATGGGAGCACGGGGAGAGGGAAGCTGCTCCCTGCCATACACCCTGCCACCTCCAGTTATGCTAGAGATAAGATGTCCTTGTGCTGTCAGCACAAAAGGTCACTTACGGTTTGAGCCCCTGTTGCAGTCACATTGCTCTTCCCCAGCCCTCTGTGCTGGACAGCCACAGTTAAAGAGCAGCCCGTGCCACCACCCGCTGTGCACAGCTCTGAGCTGGGCTGATCTTCCCAGGCTCCTCGAGCCACACACATTTCATCACGGGCTCTTATGCAGCAGCAATCCAAATATACCTAATGGTGAGTACAATTCCTTCAAAAGCCCAGCGACAAGCCAGGAGGGACAGATCTTGATCTCACCCCAGCTAGCCCTTCAGAAGATCCCAAATCAGTGTTCACATATCCTCGTAGTTCTTATGCATACTTTAATCCTGATCGCATACAGCCAGCCAGCTAGAAACCTACACTCCTCATCAAGTTTGCAAAATCAGCACACAAAAATCTCACCTACTTGTAACAAGTGACCCAGATCCACGGTCTGCTTACTATCCAAGCTTAATGAATTATTTCTACAAGTTTGCTCATACAAGAAGCTAAGCGAACTGCAGGCACATGAATGGTCTTAATAAAACAGAAAGCTCTTTAGGAAAAAAAAAAAGGGCAAATAAGAGCAGATTTGCTGTTTCAAGGAACAAAAAAGTAGATGACCAAATAAAGCAGAAACTGAAACATGCACGTGCTAACAGACAGACCCATCATTTCTTTTGTTTAAATATTTCCACAAATGAGATGCAATTAATTCTCTACACCCATATCTGGGAGCAATCGGCTGCTTGAGCCATCTCAAGACCAGAGATATTTGGCCAATAAACTGCACCCTGCTGTTCAGACCTGACAGTTTAGACCTGACAAGTGGGGAAGAAAAGGAAAAAAAACAATAAACCACAAAACCCCCATGATTTAATCTGCAAAAAGTGACTAAAATAACCTTTTTCAGGGTGGGACCCTACATATACTCCCTGTCCCCTGCCCTTACCAAAACACATGCTCTCACTGCATACCCTTGCCCCTAAATTTCATCCATCAATAGCTTTGCAATAGAATCCTTCACAGATGGTTCTCTCAAACTGCTTATTTCCAGTATTTCATGCTGACACTCTTTGCTGGTTAAAAAAAAAAGGCGTATCTTAAATCCAATGATTGTCCCAATAAAGCTAAATTCAACTGAAAATAAAGCTCTAAAAGCTATAAGGTGCACATATGAGACTTTGTAATCAACAGATTTATAGTTTAATAATCTTATTTTCTAAAGTCAGAGTTATCATAAGCCAGTTTCTTGCCCAACATAACAGCATTTGGTGTCTATAATGAAAATTAATTTATATCAGGGTAATTTTGCTTCTAATTTTAGATTAACGTTAGAATTAGACACAGTAGTGTGTTCACATTGATGAAATAATGAAACACAATATGTTTTCCTTTTATTTTCATGACAAAATATTTGGTACTCTCCAAATATCTTGCTCCAAAGTCCCTGAAATATTTGAGAATAAGAATTTCTCCTTTTGTATTCCACAGAGTTGATACATGACATCCCTCATTGCACAGGCGCAGATCCAATACAGACTGGGAGTGCTGATGAAAGAAAAAAGCCTCAGCTGTTCCTATCCCTTAGATGCAGAGGCTGTTCTGCTGCAGTTCTTCACTCCTTCACAACTCATTGCCTGTCGGTTGTGTTGCATTGACCGCTGCAACCTGTAGACATTAGGATTTAAACTCAATCACTCTGAAATGTTTGACTGCAGTCACCTTTCCCAGCAATGGCTGGGTGATACGGTTGTGTCCATATTGTCCTTAGCTCTTGGTCCTGGCTGCGTTCAGATTCCTTTGGGAAGAGATGGAAGACATTAGCTCGGCACGGTTTCTATGTACGAGCCATTTGGGAAGGTTGGAAGGGGGTGAAGCAACGGTGCTGTGCAGCCAAAGCTGCTTCTAAGCTCTTGTCCTGCCCTGCTCAGCTCTTCCACTCTGAATCTGCTTCTTTACAGGGGAAATCAACTGCAAAATGAGAAAGTTTTCCTTGTGGCAACTGGTATTTTTACTTCTCTCTCTGTCCAGTATCATAGGCAAGGAAGGAAGGAAAGGGAGATCCTACTAGCTTCAGTTATTTATTGAGATTTGCTGCAAATATTAAGAGGTCTCAGTAGCTCTGTTACCCAAAAGGTAAACAGCAGTAGTGACGCACTCCAAGAAAGCATCCCCCAAGCCTACTCTGAACAACAAAAATAGCTGCTGCCAGCACCAACTGTCATGTGTCAAAACTCAATGCTATTCTTGGAGCAGATGCAGGCTCAGGAATTTTTCTTTCTTTTTTTTTTTTTTTAAGAGAAGTAATTTCAAACCGGTCCAACCGACACATGTGGTGTGTGTGATGGTCTTGGCAGCCACTAATTTTCTAAATGATAATTACTGGCAGTTTATCAATCTTAACAGTTTCAGACAGGCAGTTTGACAATGTTAACGGATGCTGCTGAACGAAAATACAGTTCCCACGGGCTCCCTCAATGCACAATTTTTCCTTCCTGCCAGTTGGAGAATTTCAAGTGCTCTGCTATGATCTGGCAAATCCTTCCCCTGACCCTGCACCGCTCCTCAGATCACTGCCAGTGAGCTCCATTACATCTCCATAGAATACACCATTAAAAAAAAAAATATTCATTTTTACAATGTATTAATTGTGCCCCCTCTGCCACATGACTGCAAATAGCTCTGGCAAACAACTGCACCTCAATGAATAAAAAGTTTGTTTGACCAAAGAGTAATTGGAGTTGCTTGGCACTGAAGATGAATACAGCAATGCTCCAGCTGACACATCTTGCACAGACAGTCCTATCAGGTCTCCTGTACTAACTTGTAATATGCAAAACTCAGCAAATAACCTTTCTTGAAGCTTTGGACTTAAAAAGAGCAAGACTTCTGGGCAAACTGAAATCTTAGCTTCTGTAGACACTGAATGACTGAATTTATCTACTAGCCCTTCACGTTTAGTGAACCACAATCAAGTGCCTTCAGAGATGAACTTTGACAAGTCCATTTTTTTTCCACTAGCAGGTACAAAATTTTATTAAACACTTTCAGAGGGACAAAATCAACTGACATGTAATGAATACTAGCAAGAAAAAAAAAAATGGATCGCTTTTACAATTTTTTTTTTTATATTAAACTTGAAAACTGATATTCCACAGCACATTAAAGAAGTGTAATTCTAGACCTGGTGAGCTGAGCAAGTTAAATCACAGATACTAGACCTCTGGAATGTCCAAGTGCTATAGCCACTTTCAGCCAAACCTTGAGTGCTCCTGGTGTTATTGCTTCCGCTAAGCCACTTCATGCCACTAAGCATCCACAGGATTGAAATAGTCATCAGCTATGTGTGGTTTTCCCCTCCTCCAGGTTTTTACACCCTCTGTCTTTTAGAGTTTCTAACAATAATCTCTCTGTGCCAGCAATTTCAAAGTTTCCGCCACAGAGGTGTAATGCACTTTTTGGTCATCATTCTGCATCCAGAGCTCACTGTTCTCATTGCCAGGGATCTCATGGAGTAGGATCTTCACAGGGCAAAACCAGATGCTTTATATCAAAAAGACCAACATCACCAAGGACTCCAAGCATGGAAACATTGTGTTTGTCCAATCACCCGTCCAATCACCCTTCCTGCCAACATCAGTGGGCAAAGTCACACTCATTTCTATAGAAGCAGGCTCCCACGGACAGGGAAAAGCACGTACAGCTGCTTCTTACTGTCTGTAAACTGCAAGAGTTTCCCTTTCAGGGAGTAGCAGAATACACCACAAAAGCTGCATTCAGAAAATCACAAGTATTCTCTTCTAACATCAAATATCACACCTTAATGAAAATATATGGCAGGCCTTTGGAAGGGTAAAAGGGATAAATAAAGCATTTAATCTTTTTGCTTGAAAACCTCAGAAATGAACTGCAACCTTTCATTTCACCTTAACAGTACCACAGTGGCCTGAATCCCAAGGCAAAGCAAACTCTTGAAAGAGAAAGAAAATGAACCCAAAACCCCAAACAAAAGCAAACCCCAGCATAGAGAAGTAAACCTGAGTGCTTCTCCAGATGAGCCCCTTGATTGCCTCTCTGTCAAGGACACTTCGGCTCTGAAGCCAGAGTGCCCATGGCTGGTGAATCGCCCTCACCCATTAGCACCGTTGCTCAAGGCACGATGTCAAAACCAGCAAAGGTGAAGATGGTGACTGTCGTTGAAAGGCTTAGGGACAAATCCAGAACAGGTATTTAGGGATCCATCATTTAAATCCTGTTCAATATAACTTTAAATCCTTAAGCACCTCATTTAGCCCTACAACAGGGAAGACAACATATTGAGTAATCACGTTCTTTCAACTCTGTGTTCTTACTTCCATGAAAGAAAATGTTGCTAAATAACTAGATTATGCTTCTTATCTAAATAGATGATGAGAAAGCCTGTGTTATACACAAGTGACTAAAAAAAGGATTTAAATATTTAGCATTTGTAGTTCTGAATGTAATCTGCATTAAAAAACACCCACCCAGACAGGTAAGCACAATTGCAAACAGCCATTAGATTTAAGCATGCATGTAAAACATGGAAGAGTTCATTACTTGTAACCTGATTGACATGGATGATACCCATGCAGCTCTCAGCTTGTGGAACTTCTGTGTCAGTCTGCTTTCTCTTTCCCTTTGCGCTGCTTTCCTTGCAGCTTGCTGTAGCTGTGATTAGTCATGTACGCTTGGAAGATGACTTGGTAACAGCAAGGTAGCAGTAAGGTCACTGGGTGCATGTGCTGTTTGGTTTTGTGGTCACTCTACAGGTTCATCAATGCACCCAAAACCAATATCCTCTGGGCCTCACCATGTTCAGCAGAATATACAAAACAAAGTCAGGTAAGAACTTGAATAGGCTTCTGCAACTAATGCAGATTGCAACTCACTAAATAAGAGGGGAATTTAGGTGCTAATCATCACCTAAACATTGTGTTGGAGACAGAGGAACAGCAGTTTTAAGCTATTTTTCATGAAGAAAAAAGGTTTCCTTCCTTGCAAGCCTAGATACCTTGACAAACTGTTAGGGACCATCATTGCTTTAGGAGAAAAAGGGAGAAGAACAAACCCTTCAACCCATTCCCCTCCCAGATGCTATGTGGTCTCTGAGATGCTCACTGCCAGTCCTCCCAGCTGTGTGTTTGAAGGATACTGGAGGAAGGAGGGAGAATAACCCAGGGCTCACCTAGAGCTCTAACAGCTTTAGCAACACACAATGCTCTCTTGCCTGTCATTTAGTAAGCGTGGCCAGATATCTCATGAAGAGAGCTACCAGTTTCAAAAGCTTTACTGGAGGGCTGTCTCATGGGAGATTCCTTCTGACACCAAGATCCTGCTGAAAGCACCTAAGCATCTCATTGCTCCTTATCAAAAACAATGTCCCCAAAAGGAAAATACTCCATTAAGTGTCCAAAGAATGTCATAGTCCACATGTTTGCCCTGCTCTTGAGACCAGCACTGGAAAAGGGTAAATAATTTGGGGTTTCACACATGCTCTTCCTCAGCCCCATGAGGTAATACTGAAGGCTTCAGTCTGCTTAGAGGATACATGGCAGAATTAAACCACCACCATTCTCCACGCCCCCCAACTATTCAGTGTATATATCCTGGGGAAACAGCAGTTGCAGAATTTTAAATTGCTGGTCTAATGCTTCCTCAGAGCCTCGGACAGAAACGTTATGAATATCTGCTACTCCTAATAAAATACCCCTTAAAGTTGGTATGAAATGACTCTATTCTGAGCTAGCAAAGCATATCCAGTCTGTGAAGCACTTTGAGACCTATGCGAATAAGGAGTGGAACATTATACAAAAGAGCACTGAAATACTAAAATAAATGAGCTTCTAAATTAAAATTATTACTTTCATTTTTTCTAAAAAGCAGTTAGTTACCCCAGGTATACAACTTGGCAGTTGGATTCTCAAATAGCCCCAGGAAGCACAGGTCATTTTGTGATGGCAGCACCTCTGGGTTCCCCATAAACAGTCAGAGGTCAAAATCATTAGGATTCTTATTTCTTTGGAAGCCTGATGCAGGAAAAGATAGTTGGAGAAGAACGAAATCTTAAAACCCCATCCAAATGGCCCAGAAGACAGACACCTGTATAGTCAGAGTGAGAATCTAATTTGCTCTCCGCTTAGCCAGACGCTCGGTGTGTCACTCCCAGTGCCCAAACTGGCTCGCCTTGTGGGACAGTGATCTTTGGTGCCAAGGCACTGCACACCAAACGGCCCCCCTCCTTTGTGCCTGAGCAGCAGATTCTTGAGCAGCACTGCAAAAAGCACCACTGCACAAAAGGAAAGCCAAAGATATGAAGTAATTACCTCTTCTTCCTCGAGGCCACATGATTCTTGAGACAGCTACTGTTATTGCACCATCAGTTAGAAGCTCCTACGCAGGAGGTTGATGGCAGCTTACTCCCTTCACGCTTACCAGCAAGAACCCCTTCACAGAAACAGATAATCTTTACCCTCTATCCACTAGCTTCCTTTTGCAGTTTAAAAAACAGGTAGACAGTACAACGCCTACCTGCAGATTTGTCTTTACACAACTCTGCCTGTAAACAGTGACCTCATTCTCTCCAGCAAGCAAATTTTTTTTCTAGTTAGGAGTTGCTGCTTTCAGCTCCATCACCTCTTGCTCTGCAGTCACTCCAGAAGTAAGGTGGAGATACAAGATTCATTCAGATACTGACCATATGCCATAAGGTCAGAGCTTTTATTCCAGTGCTTCCTATTCACTTCCACCCCTTCCAAGTCCACCATTAGACATAATGACTGTGACTTGCTCCACAGCGGAGCTGTGCGTAGGATGGCAACTCTACAGAAATGATCTCTGACCTGCTTCTCGTTTTCTTACAGTGAAATACCAGTCGTTTCCTTGGAACATTTGTTCAAGGTTTGCACAGTGGCCATTGCAACACAAGTCACCTTCAGGATTTTCTACAGGAAATAAGTCATCTGCAACTGGAAAGTCACATGATTACATGTGAAATAGTGCTACAGTTACACCAGTCAATAAACAACAGGCAACTGTGCACAAGTGACACTGTGGGAAGGACACAGTTTAGTGTTTGGTAGGGGTGACAGTGTGACACCTCATAGAATCATAGAATATTAGGGGTTGGAAGGGACCTCTAAAGATCATCGAGTCCAACCCCCCTGCCAAAGCTGGATCACCCAGGGCATGTCACTCAGGAATGCATCCAGATGGGCTTTGAAAGTCTCTAGAGAAGGAGACTCCACAACCTGTCTGGGCAGCCTGTTTCAGGCTCTGTCACCCTCACAGGAAAGAAATTCCTCCTCATGTCGAGGTGGAACCTTCTACGCTCAAGTTTACACCTACTGTTTCTTGTCCTGTTGCTGGGCACCACAGAAAAGAGACTGGCCCCTTCCATTTGACACCCACCCTTCAGATTTTTATACACATTAATAAGAACCTCTCTCAAGTCTTCCCCTCTCAAGACTAAACAGCCCCAGGGCTCTCAGTCTTTCTTTGTAGGGGAGATGCTCAAGCCCCTTAACCATCCTCATAGCTCTCAGTTGGCCTCTTTCCAGTAGATCTCGGTCTCTCTTAAACTGGGGAGCCCAAAACTGGACACAGAATTCCAGGTGTGGTCTCACAAGGGCAGAGAAGAGGGGGAGGAGAACCTCCCTCGACCTGCTGGACACAGTTTTCTTAATACACTCCAGGAGGCCATTGGCCTTTCTGGCTGCAAGGGCACATTGCTGTCC
>JANHFX010021979.1:8804-20376 GCA_027560015.1 Chloroceryle amazona | reverse complement strand
TTGGAAAGAGCAGAGGGCACTGGACCAGCCAACAGGCCATCACAGCTTTGAGTGTTTGCTGGTACGGCAGTCCCCTGGCAGAGTCCCCCATAAACCAGCCCCCAGTACAGAGGGACTCGATTTGGAGACACAGAAAGCATCCATATCCATATGCAAAGAGCTTTGGCCAAGAGCCAACCAAATGAACACAGTGATCAAAGTAGGTCCTGCTTTCAGAGGAAAGAAGAACACCAGAGACAAAGGCTGATATACAATGGCCCCTTTAAAATAGTAATTTAATAATAATAATTAAAAAAAAAAAAAGTAGGTAAACTCCCATTGGCTTCATCAGGGCCAGGATGTGACCCAAGCTTCTGGAGCCGCCCTTAAGGAAGGCAATTAGTCTCACTCAACGGATGCCAAAAAATTTAGCAGAGCATCCATAATCACCTTGAAATGTTCTGCACTAGCAAGGCATAATGGGTTTATCATTTATTTCTCAATTAAGTGGTGCTTAAGTTGACCAGGGAGTGGATTCCTATTGTACATTGATTAGCCAATAAAAACACATTAAAAATCAAGTCAGACTATGGACAAGAAACGTCATCCCTCTCCATCTGCCAAGCAAGGTGTCCTCTTGGACAGGCTGCCATACCTTCAGTTCAGCTCTTTTGCACAATGCTTTCACAGCATGAATGAATTCCTAAGTCTACTTGTAAAATTACTAGGCGCAGCCTTATTAAGCATTCATTTGGATTTTAGACAATACATTAAAAGTCACAAAACTAAATAAACAATAGCCCATCAATGAGTTATTCCCCCACATCATCCCTCCGCAGTCCAAGTCTCCCTCAGATCAATAGCAAGTCTCACTGATTGTAAATTGGAACAGTCTCACACCCCTTTTCCTTCCAGGTCAAAAGGCACAATGACTATGAGACACTGAGCATTCTGTGACACCCCTCAATGACTGTATTTATGCCATATACATACTTATGATTATTCCATGAATAACATTCATTTATTTCAGCAACAATCTGACAAACTATATTTATGCTGCACCTTTGGCCTCTTTGTTTGAACTCTGCTCAGCAATGTCTCACAGCTGGGACTACTTCTAACACACAAACCCTCCGAACAGCTTTAAAATCACCAGTGTTTCTTGGATATTGCTCTGTTTCAGTCTACTACAAAAAGGCATTTTCTTGCTCTCTGCTCTGCCACCCTCCTGCCCTTCTCTTCTTCCCCCTCAAGCTGTTGGGCAAAGAAAACCAAGGATTTTAAGTTACGTTTCTTGCAGGCCCTCTGTGAGCACCATGAGTCTGAACGGTTACCAGGGTAAGACCAGAAACCTACATTCCACCACCCAGCTGGGGAAGCTGCCCACCAAACCCTGGCAAAGCACCTGAAACCCCACCACTACCTACAGTCCCTCAGGAGCTTCGTGGGGTCCTGAAGGACCATCTAGGAATGTCACTTTGCAAAAATGGCTTTACTTGCAGACGTCCCCATATCTCAGTGACACAACAGCTTCCCAATTGTTCCAGGATTGCTGTGGTTTATGGACATCCAGCAGCAGAAAAATTAATGCTACTTCTGTATTTCAGAGAAAGAAAAAAGGCATAGATACCTACATTTTAAATATATATACAGACACACATATAAAACACTACTTTCTTATAAAAAAAAGGCTGGTTGTATGAGGGTGTTATAAATGCCCTTCAGAGCTCATTTAGTCTGGCCTGCATAATGTCAGCAGTGAATTTGCCACTTGTAAATATTCCAAATTTATGCCAATAAAATCTTCTCGGCAACCAGACACCCTATATATATATACACACACATATATTTATCTATGCATGGAACCATTAACACCCATTCACGGTTTGTTATTCTTGTGAGAGATTGGTAGGGGAAGTAAAAGAGAAGAGGAAAAGTCCAAATCCTGTGTCCTCACAAAGGACACTGAGCAGGTGGAGAATGTGGAAGCTCACACCTCGTTGATGAGACAGAGCAGCTCCACACCACTTTTCATCATTTCAAAACTGAAAGCATGGCAGAGATGAGAGCATGAAGGACCAGGGAAATAAATGTAGAAACTGATGTCGTGTCAAGCTCTCATGAAAGTCCTGGCTACACCTACAGAGCCTTCCTTATGACTGTCATATAAACATTACACTGGGGCTGTGTACAGGAGATTAAACAGGAGGGGAGTGAAGCTTCACATGTGTCATGCTACCAAAGGTTATTTTAGGATCAGCTTAGAAGCTGAGTAGTGGGTGGCAGCTGATTATATTACCAGAGGCATATTTAAATATCATGGACCAAAATTCTCATCAGGATCTTTCATAAAGGGTTGTGACTGCACTGTGACTTGAGCTTGAAACTTGGTCTGCAGAGCAGTCCACTTGCCCAGGGCTGTGGTGAGCCTTCCCAGGCATGAGGCCTTCCCTCTAAGCAGAACACAGCCACAGCACAAGCACATTGGCTTAGAGGTCCACGTTTGTTCAAGAAATAATACCAAGGAACATACCTGAGACTCAAGCGGGATTTTGCCAGCAAGGACCACCTCGCTGCACCATGGACCATGGTGAATCATCACAAGCACACAACACTTTGGAACAGAGCGCATGTAAGTATCACACAGATAGTCCTACACAGCCACGTCATGATCAAGTTGTGTTATCCCACCATCTAGCATCAAACTACAGCTTACCTACCACTGCACAACAAGTCTCAGAAGCTCAAGCCCTAATTTTAGAGCTTCAGCCATCAGTGGCTCACATCCTGATGGTAACTCTGCAGCTGAATGAGGGCTCTGGAAGAGCACAGCCCAGCCTACCATGAATTCAGAAAAAATTCAGAGATAAGGGACTATCCCTGCTTATGTAGGGAATGTCTCTGTTCTCTCACACGAGCATCCACCTTCATAACCACAAGCCAGAAGAACGACACTACCTGCTCACAGAGCCACATCCACAGCTTTAGATTGCCAAGCAAGGCTGCAAGCCCTATCTTTAAATGGCCTAATACCAGGTGACTCCAGAGGAAACCACATCACATACAAAGGGTGACCGCTGAGCAGAGCACCTAATGGCAGTGCTATTCTCCCACACCAACAGACAGGCCCTTTCCTAAAAAAGATCCTCCCAAATTACTGGAAAATAATCAGACATTTGATTCTAGAATGTTGTCATTATCTCAGAGTTGCAGAAAAAAAGTCTTACTATATACACACCCATACACACCTAATATATTAAAAACTATAATATATACTTATATGTGTGTGTGTTTACACATAAATAGTTACTGTATATTATATTGTCACTGGTCTTGTATAGATTGTAGATGTTAATATATTAAAATAAATATAATATAATCATATATAGAACAGGTATTAATAGTTTCCCTATCAATCTCTTTCCTATTTCTGCACCAAACTCCTGGTTCATAACCAGACCTATTTAATTACTTTCAAGGCTCACAGCACAGATTTGCAGTTTGCTTGTATAAAATCTGCAAACATTTACTGAAGCTTTTAAGGAGAGCTTTATATGAAAAACAAACCACCCCCCTGAAAAGTAGTACTTGCATCCTAAGTTTGCAGCTGCTAAGCCATCCAAAAACACTACACAAAAGTCAGGTTCATTTTAGTTCAGATGTAGCTCCTCTCCCATTTTTAACTGCTCCAAAATTTTGGTACCAATGACTGCACTGATGGGCTCATTGGATTAAACCCAAGTATTTCTACTGCACTTCTTGGATGAACCATTCTGTTTGTCAGGTTTTGCAGGCATGGAACTGTAACTACTGTCTGAAATCCAGGACTCAGTTTGGGTGGGCAGTGCTTTGATTTGTAAAAGCATTCATATAACACCAGATGTTAACTTCCCCTCTGGCTTTGCCATCTAACAGGACATCGCTGCTTGTTTTTTTTCAGCACAGTAGTAACCTTCAGCACAGGGCCACATTCCCCTAGTTTTGGACCGGAACACAAGTTAGAATCAGCTAATACTGGACCTGGGTCTTTGTCAGGATCAGAGGGAACAAGATACCAGGCAACGCCCACCTTGCCTGTGCAAGCATCCCCAGTAAAGAAACTAGTTTTTCTGCCTCAGAAAAAAAGAAGCTATTCAGTTGCACAAGAGACCTCCAGTGAACTCCAAGATGATCTACCCCATATAGCTGCTATCCAACAAACTAAACAGAACATACACTGTAGTGACTGTACACAGTGCAGAACGACAGAGTTTTGTAGCTAACATGTAGCTATACCAATTTCTAAGGAAAGATGCATAATGCTACTAACACAGTAACAACAGAAATGGGTGCAAACAGCAGAAACTAATGCAATATTGATAAACATTGTGAGGAAAAACATACCAACTCCAGCTTCATCTTCCATTAGTGCAGTGTATTTATATTACCCAAGTAGAGGGATGAAATTAAGTTCTTTACCCATGAAGTTTCATTTTTTCAATGAAATTCACACAACTAACTGCAAAGGAAAAGAGCCACCATAACCACTAACTTATACCACCTGCCAGAAATAAGATCACCTCAACAGTTTGTAATTGAGGAGTTAATCTACTTAAAGTTTTAGAACAAATCACTACTCGTTATCTTAGTGTAACTACACTCTTTGGCAGGAGGTCATACTACCCACCAATGAGAAAAATACGTGTCTCCAGTGGACCAAACCATGACATCTCACAGTAAGACTATTTTAGCCACCTTCCACACAGCCCCAAATATTTGAAAAACATTGATTTCCGTAACTTCAAGCTATCATTTAATAAAGAACTCAATTGTCTTTTTCCAGTATAAGCCAAGTTGCCTGACAGTGTTTGGAAGATAACTAGTCCTCCTCTGAGCACATGCACAACAATTTTGGTGCATAACTGACTCCAGGAACTACCAATTCTCAATCAAACAGTTCCACACCTGAAACTCCCATCATGCTACTCAGCTGAGTTATTACTCATTGAAAAAGAACAGCAAATAACTTCTGAACCATTTCACAGGCAACGGTCATTTTCTCCCCTCCTACATAAACTGAAATGCCAAATACCAAACCTATTTGTAGCAGTCAAGATTAGTTCTAACAGGCAAATCACTGAGGGGATAAAAACTGATCTGAACATTTATCTAACCACTAACAATTACTCCTACTTATTAGCTTTTTTGTACCCCAAATATACAGAGTACTTAAGATAATGGAGAAAGTCTGATCCTTGCCTGGAGGAGCTCCTATGAGTGGGAAAGAAACTAAAGTAAAACAAAACTGCAAGAGAACCCGATCTCAACTGACAACCATTTGTGACAGCAGTGGATCCTGGCTTTCATTCTGCACAAGCATCTTTTAGCCTTTACTGAAATGACCCCAAAGGAAGATGACCAACTGCTAGATACTCATGAAGTTACACAAAACTGTAAATCTCTGTCTGAACAGAATACCAGAAGGAGACATCCTACAGACTCTAGGACTTCATCCTCTTGGCTTTTATTGATGTTCTTACCACATTAAGGGTCTTAACTCTGGTGGCATGAGACAGCAGGTCACCTTTGGAGACTACACACATGTTCAACTTCAGCAGAAAGAAATCTCAAAAGTCAAACAGCCCAACTCCCTTGGTTTTGCTCCTACCAAACAGAGCATACCCACGTGAATGTACATCTAATGCAACTTACTGATTGTATCAGGGTGCAATTGGGGTTGGTGATTGCTGGCACCACAAGCCAGCACAGTGTCCCAGTACCTCAGCTCCATGCAAACATTCAGGTTTATCTGTGATCACTTTGAAGTCAATCAGTGTGCAAGATCACTACCAACCAGCTTCATGCAGTTATACCTTGAAAAGTGACTCCATGAAAGTGGTATGAGGGTGAGGTAGGGAGGAAAGATGAGTGCAATGTTTATTTCCTTTTAACTTTCCATTTCATACATGTTCAGTGCCATGTCTGAACATGTTCAGACATTTCTTCTCCTCCCCACTTACCCTTCTTCCAAATGCTTGCCCTACAAATTGTATCTGGGATCTGAAAATTAAACTGAATTCTTTCTTTCTCTTTCTTATGCACACAGAGTAATAAAGAGTCTTTGCAATCCAAATTCTGCACTTGTGTACACCTGCATTAACCCCATTGTCCTCAAACTATTCCCTTAACAATGGCTGTGGGTTTGTACAGGTGTTGAACAAGCCCCATAATTGGAATTTACAAACAATTCCAACTGCAGGGGAAAAGAAAAAAAAAAAAAAAAAAAGAGAACAAAATTCAGCTCACTCCTTGTGGCATTAGCTAATGTGTTCAAGGAGAAGGAAAAACAAATTTAAAAGGTACTTTGGCACGTGTAGATACTGACAAGCAACTGATGAGATTTTCAGAAACTGCCCATTTTCAATTTAGATCCACAAAGCAGAGTAGTATCAGGGAGTGTAAATGAAAAACTTTTGCTTCTCATTTGTACCATCTTTCCAGCATTCTCTTAAGCCTCCTTCCCACTTCACTGAGTACTCTGTTTCCAAAATAAACTTTGTTAGCTCCCCCTTGGGATCACAAATTTAGGCGAAAACCCTACAAGCCCAAGTGCATGGACCCAGCTGGGCTGAGGACAATTCTTCAGGGGGCTGACATGGAAGCAAGCCCAATGCATGACCAGGATCAACACTGTGTTTGCACCACCAGTTCCCAGGAAGGGAAGCACCTCCAAATCTCCTACCATCACATTAATAAACAACCCCCATTAGAAGCAGAAAAGTAGGCTTGAGGAAATGCTACACAACGAGAAGAGGACACTGGCTGCTCTGCATCTCCACCTCAACTGAACTAAACTGCTTTCAAGGCTGAGCTAGATTTTTACATAGCTATAATATCAAATGGAAGCTTTCTGCTGCTGTCATGAGCTACTGATTGTGACCACGACTTGAAACCAGCTTCTTTGAGCCTGCCCTCACCATGTATCAAGCCATAGCCAGGACAACAACTGCAGATGTAGTCAGGCTTTGTTGAGGTAGATAATTTGATCTTAACAGTCTAACAGGAAAGGTTATCCAGCTGGCAAACAAAAGTGATCAGTGACTTTATAGGGCCAGCAATTACTCCTTAGTGATGTAGAATTACTACAGAGCACTCATTACTGAAGAGATGCCAGTTACTGACAAATTACCAAACTGAGAAATTAATTATCAGCTGAGAATATAATGCACAAGGGATAGGACTGAGAAAGCCATGTTCAAGAGAGGTCCATAATTTGCAACAAGTACATTCTCATCAACAATTAGTCCTCGTACAATTAGTACCACACTGGGTGCTCTTTCAGGGTGGCAGACATCACAACTGGTCTGCAAGTCATCAATAGTGGAGACAAAATAGCATCATCTAAAAAGGGAGACATTGTTCAACCTGACCACTACATTGTCCAACACACAGACCCGACTCTATGCTCCAACACTGCATAAGCTATTCAGCATTACTGCCAGAAAAATCATCATCTCCCGACTCCTCCTTGAGCCCACAAGACAACTTCTACATGTTCAGAAAACTCTCCTGTATTCACAGACCATGCTCACAGATACAGCAAGTGAACTAGGGGAACACGTGCTCTGAGGAAGCGCACACAGAACAATGCTTTGCTGAACATCAACAGGCATTTTTGCAATGTAAATTCAAGACAAGCAATTTTTCCACAGCTTTTTCATGCTAGCGACCAATCCTGTGGAAAAAAAAAAAAAATCTGCTTTTTGCTAAAAAATATAAAAAGATCTAGGTAAATTCTTCATCATCATCCTCCAGTGGAAAATAACTGAGGGGGTGGAAGTGAAGAAAAAAATATCTGTATACAAAAAGTGCCCACGACCTCTGAGCTACAACTTTCACAGCCATGAGAATTTATTAGCTTTAACAATGTTTCTATAATCATCAGCAAGACCTTCCTTTTTCCTCTGGTCCCTAACATAGGAACGTGGTGCAGATGCTAACTGATGCCCTGTCTCCAGAATAAAAGAAGGAGGAAGTAGACACACAACACTCACGGGGTCCCAACACAACTCCTATCCAGCTACGCCACAGGCTTTGAAGGCACCACCATATGGAGAAACATAAGACAGAGCAAAGACATCAGTCTGAAGTGCTTCTCTCTCTGCATTCAGTTTAGCAGGGAATGAAGGGGAGAAACGTAACACTGACTAAATGATTATGTAAATTAGCCAAGGTCGCTACCTCCAAGCCTTTAAAAAGCAGAGATCCTACATTATTTTGGGGCAGAACAAATACAAGGCAATCACAAAGCCTAAACAACGAACTAAAAGGACATCAGAAATACAAATTTTGAGCCCAGAATGATTACTGAAGAAAGATGGGGAGCTTAATAGCTTCTTTAAAAGTAAAGGCATACAGAAAATTTAGCAGTCTTCCTTGGGCAAGAACACCCACATGGCTCACTCGCCCATTCACTCCCATTTTTCTCTGTGTAGCATCTGACCTTCTTTTGGTCAGACCACAGCCTCTGGACACTCCTGCATCATAGGCAGTAACAACTCTGATTTTTACAGTTTTATGTGGCTTGTTCACAAGATTCAGTCTCATGTGATCCACAGGCATGATCCTTCTCCTAATAAGAGCAATGGCAGAACTCCATCTGATTCGGGAGTTCTGGAAGGACCTTCCAATGGCAAAAGGATAAACTTCAAGGGTCCAAGGCTTATTAATTCATTTTTCTTGCTTCCACAAGTAATCCTGTGAAAAATAATGCGACTGCTCCTAAGAGTCAAAGATGCAGGACTGAGTAAGAGGAGAAACTGACTGAGAAATATTTGGGGTTCCCCCTCCAGCAGAACACAAACACATTCCCCAAAGCATTCTCTGATTTCTGCATATCAAGTTAGACCACCAATAAAAACAAATAAATAAAAACAAAATGCCTGAAAATGTCACTTGAGGCAGGAAGAAGAAACCCAAGTCCTCCTCCTTTCAAAACAAGGGCAATCGAATGATGAGTAGCTGAAAATGTGGCCACACACACACACTCCTTCATATACAGATACATACACAGAGGCAGTTCATCAGAAGTGAATCAGAGAGAGAAAGATGAATTTGAACCCTTTATCCCCTGTCCTTTATAAAGGCTGCCACTCAGTAAACGGAGATTGCTCTAATTACTGTGACAATTCTGCACCCCGTTCAAACAACTTTTGTGTTCTGGACAGGTTTCTCTGCGAGTTTGAAATTCTTGGCCTGAGAACCACTCTTGTCTAAAAGAGGTTTCTCGTTGCAAGCACAGAATGCAACACTAACAAGTTGTCCCTCTTTTCAGCTCCTTTCATTCTCCTCTTTTCCAATTGCCTGATTCAGGGCTTAATGGAAACTTGTCAAGGCTTTTCTTCCCACAAACCCTGTAAAGCCCCAAGGCAATCTGTGCACAGAGTAACCACAGGAATCTCATATTGTCAATTAAAATTGAACAGACACCTGATAACCCAGTATATGTTCACAAATAATATGCATCACATGCATGTACACAGACATGCCCAAGTAACCAGTCCAATACCCACGTTTGGGCACACTAGCAGCACAGCAACATGCCAATTCCCATTTACAGCCACCCAGCTACACCCAGGTTCTAGTTTTTGCTTTTTAATTTCAAATTTATGTAATTAAAAACAAGGTACTACTCACAAGCACTGCAGTTGAGCAAAAGATTCCAGTGGAAAATAAACTAACTACATATAACAGGCATTTGGCCTTTAATAACCTTGGGGATTGTAAAGGTATTTAGCTGCTATCCAGATAAAATAAGCTCTGTGGATATTCTTTACACAGCAGTTTTTACAGTAGTTATGTTTGTGACTAGCTCCTGTAAAGTACCTTTTTTTTTTTTTAAACACAGACATGTTTTAAGATAAATTTTATGGTGTAGTTTAAGAATTAAGAAAAAGCCCATAGGGGAATGTGACAGGGATAGAAGTAAACTGAGACACATTTAATTACAATTTAAAAAAAAAAAAAAAAATCTTAAAAGCTTGACTTCCAGACAAACTATAATATGTAACTCTTTCCAAAGGGAAAAAAACCTTCCTGCCAATATCCCAGAGAAAACAAAGGTAGAAACACTGCCATCCTATTCTTCTGATGTGTTCATTCAAGGTCATACCTTCCCCTGGATTCTTTAGTATTGGCAAACATTTGTGATGCGTAATTTCAAAAGCAGTCTGTTCAGCCTGGGCACAGATCAGTGCGGCATCTATATGCCATCTTCCAGACCTCGCCTATGTCACAGTAGTGGCCCTGGTCTTATAAATCTCTTCAATCTAATTAAACCAATGCAAACCGCTTACTGTGTATGCTCCCAAACCAGTTCACTCATTTAACCAAGTTAAAATTATTCAGGATAGGGTTTAAAGCAGTTCCAAGAGAACATCTATTAAATATTTGCAGCATTTAAAAAAAAAAAAAAAAAGATAAATCAATGTAGTGGTTTGTCTAGAGAATAGAAAAGCCTATAGCCTCAGACATTTCCAGATCATTATTTAAGGAGTCACTGACTCTAGTGAGAGTTTGCATATGCTCAGAGAGATACACCCCCACCTTTTCTTGCCCCATTTTTCCCTTTCTTAAAATAGGACGAATTGTTTCTATTGTATCAACATCCAAGAATCTCTCATATGCCCCAGAAAGTCTCTTTGCAGTATTTTCAGTTTGCCATTTTCTATTACTTCCCACATCCGCCTTTTGAGTGTCTCAGTTGCATCATCATCACTGGTGAATCAAAAAGCAGAGACTGATTTTGTGGTATATGGCATCTTTCACACCACAGATACTCTGCAGAGCTCTACAAAGCTGTGAGATAGATACTGGTTGAGCACAATTATATATTCATACTTGGTAGCCATTAGGCATGCAATCTTACTTCCCACAGAGCCTAGGGCATCAAAACCTGTTCTGCCAAGAGGGGAAAACAGTTAGGCAGGACTAACTGTATCAGTAGGACTAACAAAATGGTTATGGGACCTTTAACACTGCAGGGAGTCCCTCCTGAATTCATCCTCTCTTCCTGGCCAAATACCCACATGAGTTTGGTACCAAAAAGATCCGACCCCAAAAAGAAGCTGCCCTCCCATCTTCACCCTCCTCGCAGTTCATCCAGCAAGCAACAGAAGCATTTCAAACAACACAAATCCAGTCTCTGCTCACCAAAGCCTACTTGTCTCCTATAATTTCTATCATTTTCCTGTCATCATTTCTTCTTTGCTGAAACCAGCAGCATATGAGTCAGAGAGCAATCATTAACTTTTACAACTTCCATACAAATCCACCTACTCATATTAGAAAAGCAGTATTGACATGCAACACAGCCTCAGACCAAATCCTGATCCTGCCAGGATGCTCCATGCCTCTGTGGGAAACTCATACGATACTGCACTGCAAAAGCAGGAGCCTATTTAAGAAACTACCACTGGAAACACAACTCTTTTTTTTACCCCACCCCCCCCCCCCCCCCCCCCCCCCCCCCCAAAAAAAAAAAAAAAACAAAAAAAAATAACAATTTTTATCTATTTACTGTCTGCCTTTCTCTTTCTTTCTCTTTATCTGTCTG
>JANHFX010021977.1:0-10258 GCA_027560015.1 Chloroceryle amazona | reverse complement strand
GCCGGCGAGCAGGGCCGGGGGTCTTCGGGGTGCTGCGGGGGCTGGCAGATGTGCGGTGAGACTGCCCCGGCCCGTCCGTGCCTCCCGCACAGCTGCCCGGCCCGGGCAGGTCCTCCGAGTGCCTCAGCCTGATGGGCTATGGCTCCGGTCGTTAGTTTTTATCTATCCCTTGGGCTTTGCATAGTTTCAGACCCATTTTCCTATGCGTGTAGGAGGAAGCGAGGGTATTTGTAATTAAAGTTTTATGGCCACATGCACCCAAATCCCCATGTTGCATGGTATGTGCTTGGGGAATCACAGTCGATGGTAAGGACCCCAGAAATGCTGTTATTGCTTTTGGGGAGCTTTTGATGAACAGATTGTTAACGTGGTACGTTGGCAACCAGTGTCATTTGGGGGTAACAGGTCTGATGCTCTAGGCCTTGTCCTCAGCCACCTTGCTCAGGCCAAACTTCCTTTGCTTTTAGTTGCAGTTTTGCCTGCTGAAGGGGATCTAAGGATCTTGGCAACAGCAGGATAATTTAACGCGTTGCCATAATGACAGATGGAAATATTGTCAGGCAACGAGGTACACGTTCGGTTGAATAAGGTCCTTTAAACCTTGCAGAGTTCATTTACATTATTACATTTCCTTCAGTTTCATCCATCAGCACTATCAGTGGCAACTGGTTTCAGCATTTATAAAATATTGGTAAAAATCTGAATGGATGGTTGCAGCTGTTGCAGATTTTATTTATTTATTTATTTTGTCTGCATAGACAAAATAGCTCTATTTTGCAGTCCTTTTAGTGTGCAAACCATGTGGCTTGCTCTAGTCTATAGCTGAGTACTGAGAAGTGATGAGCTGGGAAGTATGCTAGGAGTAGCTATGGTCAAAACCTTGAACTTTTACTTTCTTTTTTAAAATGGCCAGGCATGTTTGAGGTGCTAATATGTGGTACGTCTTACTCAGTATGGATTTGCACTGTACTCTAGTAGTTGAGGTATGGTGCATATTATGGGAGAGAGCAAAGTGAGCATCATTGCACATCCCCTCCTCTGGTGGCTTTGGACAGTTTTAAGAATTACCCCCTAGTCCTGGTGCCCTGCACCCACCCAGCTTGCTTTGTTGAGGGCTTTTCTGGGGCACGTGGATCTGTTCATGTAGATTGGTTTGATTTCTAGCAGTATTTTGGTGTCTATGTGTTAAAATTTAACCTTTTAAGTGGACCTTTTTTAGTAACCCTATGTTTTGAGAACAGGATGAAAGGACGTGCCTTAACACTTAGTGATTGGACTGTGGAGATCAAGCTGGGGCTAGGAGTGTTTGAGCTGCAGTTTTTGTTCTGTTACTCACTTACCATGTGACCTTTGACAGGTCTCGTAGGTCATAGTCTTCAAAAAAACCCTTCTTACTGTTGGCTTACCTGAATCCACTCCTTCTAGGGTGCAGGTGTCTCCAACATTAGAAGTGGATGAACACTTTAAAATATGCACCTCAACATTATGTTTCCATTTCTGAATTGGATAAACTACTTACAAGACCGCTTGCCACCAATGTGTAAGGAAGTGTCCTCGGTCCCATGGGGAATATCCGTGAAATCCACACCTTAACTCTTTGAAGTCAAGAACTCTTTTCTAGCCCTTTCTGGCAGGTAGAGCCTAGGAGGGAATGGACATGCCAAAGCTTTACAGGTCCCAGGCCCCTTCTCTTCCCTATGACTTGTTGAAGTAAGAGTGTTGGAACTGAGGGCTTGCAGTTGCTCCCGCTGCTGCTGTGCAGGACCTGTGGGGAAGCAGGGGGAAGCTGGTCTCCCCACACCAGCACCTCAGGAGGAAGTCCCTTGCTAGACACAGGCTCTTGGGGCTGTTTGTGGGAGAGGAGAAACTGAAAGGGAGAGCTTGGGGGTGGACGTAAAGTAGCAGAGACAGCAGCAATACCTTCCCTTCTGTAAGGAGATAGGACTTTATGAAAGAGACAGGGTGGTGAGCGTGCTTCTGGGTTCCCAAGCAGGGGCAGAAAAAACGGAATTAGGCATTACCCATGGGAGAGGAAGCCTCGTGGAAACAGTTCACATCAGGAGAACGGGGCTGAACTTTCCCCTGGGCTTTGCTTACCTGGCTGCAGGGAGCTCGCAACCTGGCTCCTGACCAAGCGGTTGCCCGGGGAGGTGGCCGCGTTGGCTGTCTGCCACAGGGCTGCCGCGGCTTCTTGGGACAGCCTTCTTGCTGGGCAAGCCGCTGCTACCGTGGAGCTTTTGTTTCCTGATAGGAAAATTAAAATTCCAGGGCAAGACATGCCGATTCTGCAGAAAGAGCTCTTGTGGAGAGTCGCTCTGACCAGGCATGTTTCTGACTTGCACACCCTCCTGCCCTGCAGGCAGAACGCCGTGGCCTGGGCTAAATGTCCAGGCTTAATAAATGGTGTGCTGTTTGCACTAATGCATTCTGACTACTGGATGAAAATTGTGCAGAAAAGTGCTATACAGAGCACTATAATTAAAAGCCTTAGGAAGAGCCCATTATCTTCAATTTTAGCCTTTAAAGTTTAGAGAGCGTGAGGGCAAAGTGTGTGTGTCTGAGGAAAGTGGAGATTTCCCTTTTACAGATGCCAGTTGTAGCGGTGGAAATAGGTTAATGTGTTTAAAAGATTTCTCTTTCCTTTTCTGTGGGCGCTGGGAAGCGAAACTTGACTGAAGGTGCCAAATTGGCTCTTCTGGGTGAACTTCTCTGTTTATCTCCCAGTTACATCAGTGTCAGTGGTTGTATGAGCTTTCTGACACTGTTCCCTGTGTATACGTTCCCTTCAGGCCAGGGTGCAAGCGTATAGGGGAAAAGTGGGTCCATTTGGTACTTGGCAGAGACTGCATATACACGTGTGTGTGTATACATGTTAAAACATTATGGCAATTAATGCAGCTTTGGTGTTGGCACCATGAGGTGGCTACACTGTCATTGGGACTTGGACTGTGACCAATGTAGCCTCTCATAGCATCTGCTGTATCTCTGTCGGGTGTTAGGATCTGTAAGTTTTCTTGGTTTGTTTTGCAGCTTGAATTCAGAAAGCGCAAAATGTACAAACACTTGATTTTTCCTATGGTCTGACCCATTTAGCCTCCCTGACATTAACAGGAACAGGTTAACATTTTTGCAATGCAGGAGGCTGATTTGCTTTAGCAGGCTTTTCAGGTACAAATAATAGCAAGTGAGGAATTTGTTGTGTTTTCCCAGAGTAGAACTATGTAGTGCTGGGGCTTGTCTTGGGAATGCTTTTGATGTGCAAGTAGTGCTGGAAAGGAATATCAAATTCTGTTTAGAATCCTGGCATATGAAATCAATAATCCTATCATAGTAGACATAAATTATTGTGTAGATGACATACTCATGAAAGCTGTGCTTCTGTTAGGTTGTGTTAAGTCACTGGTGCATGTGCATGAGACTTCTGTGAATGGAGGTGGTTGAACAACATAGCTCTGGGTCTTCCTGAAAACTTGGCAGTGGTGCCTGTTTCCTTCTCTCCTTGACATTGAAGGTGTTTAATTAAGGTGTTTCCTTTTATTTCAGAAAGTGTCAGGGATGTTATTGGGAGGAAAATAAAAATTTCAGTCAAGAAGAAGGTAAAGCTGGAAACCAAGGGAGATAAAGTGGATAACAAAATACTGGTAAGTAGGATGGAATAACTCTGATTACATATGTGAAGGAAAAGTCAGTATCTTTTCAGAAGACAATAATTCTTCTCTGGAAGCATCCTTCGAACTTTTAGTGTGCTGCAAGATACACATATCGCTTATTTTCCTGCTCTCTTGCTAGCCTTAACAGCAAGTTGATGTGCGGGCATGCACATGTCTGAACTCAAAACACTGAGTTATTCTTCAGTGTCGAGTGCTTTGTGTTGTGGACTGATGATAAAGCATACCATTATTAGAACCTGTTCTGAAATATTTTGCTGCCTCTGCTGGTTAGGTTTCCTGTTTACATCCATAGGAATTCTGAATAGACAAGAAATACAAAATGAAGCATGTACAATTAATTACTTATTTTTAAGAATCTTCTGAAGCTGTTACGCAGTGAAAAGCAACAGTAAAACTATTGTGCTCTTTGAACTCATATGACTATTTGTACTTTTTAGTATTCTCTGTTAAGTCATACATCTGTGTTTTAAAATAAAATGCTTAATGTGTGGGATCCTCCATTGTCATTCTGAACACAGTAATGGAGGAAAGTGTCAAATTAATCTCACTTAAGTATGCTTTCCTGTTTTGTCAAGAATAGTTTTGCTGGCCTCTCTTGATAAGAAGCAAGCTGTGGTAATGAGCTGGTATCTTGCATGCTCTCTTGAATACTTGGATAAGCAAAAAGAGTTGGAACTTGATTTCTTTGTTCTTTTGATACTTCTCTTATCAGGAGAATGAGAGTAACAAACACAAATAAGTACAGGGCTGGATAATATTGTGCAATATATTTGAGAATTGGTACCTTGTGTCAGTAAAAATGCTATTGAACAAATTGAAAGTTTCATTGCCAAAACTGTTGTTACAGATTTTAGGTATATTCCTCATGCAGATATTCTATTTCGTCTTTAAAAGTCACAAACTATTAATTCTGAATTATCTTCATAAAGTATGTGTTGCCCATCCCTAGGCAGCAAGACTAGATAATGGTCCGCTTTCCAGCAACAGCAGCTACTTGAGGAATTTGAAGTGTTTTCTGCAGAATATCTACCCATGTTTTATGTAGCTCTTTGAGCTTATAGTTTCTGTTTCTGTATTGGAAATAGGTTGAGTATGTGAATGTCAACTGGATCCTCTCTGTTTATTTGAAAGGCATGTTTATAGGGACGGCTGACAGTTTCACTGGAGTGCTAACACTTGATTTACTTTTTGACTTACACAGAATCATCATTGTTATCAATAGTGAAATACATTGTGGAAATGCTGTTGCGACCTGATGGGACCAAAGGAATAGCAAGCTTTGAATTGTCAGTGAAGTTTCTGAGAGATGTGCTACTCAGCAGTAAAATGTTTAAACGTGATGACTTGGGTGTTTTTTCTCCCTTTAATCTGCTAAACTCTCAGGTGGGGGACTTTAACCTTTGATGACTGAAGAGGTACTGAAAGGGAGGGAACCTGTTTAAGGGGTTCACAAGTTAGTGAGCCTTTGTGCGTGTGCTTACTGTTTGCAGTGCACAGGGTAAGTCTTTCATGGGGATGAATTGCCAAAGGGGGTATTGTCTGGTAGAATCATTTGTTCTTTGATGCAAAAATGCAGGAGATTTAAGTTGCGGGGAGGGAAAAAAAAAGTGAATGTTTTCACTGTTAGAGAGATTGTTGACTGCTAGGGTTGGATTTTGTGTTTTCTTCTGCCACAGGAAAAAAACACCTTGTGTGAAGCTGTACAAATCACTAACAGCATTTTTTTTTTTTTTACAATGTTTCTGTAATTTCATGTTTGTGTATCTTCATATGTTTTGCTTTTGGATTTTTTTTGGAAGTGCTGAGTGTTGTCTGCTGTGGTAGAGGCCAGTGGAGACTGAGGTTTCTTTTGAGGATGCAGAGTGCTCTGAAAAAAATGACACCAGTGACACCTTAAGTTGCGTACCTTAAATTAGTGGAGACTGTTTGGCCTTGCTGTGTCAACACAGTCTCACTTCTTAAGTGTGGAGTGTAGGAGGTATACCCTCCTCTCCTCAAAAGAGTGATGCTGAAAATGAATAACCATGCTTCAGAAATATGCAGGTGCTTCATACTAAGTGCCATAGGAAAGCTGCCAACAAAATTTAAGAAATTTTTATTATTCCAAGCTGGATCTTAACAGTATTCAGTAAATAATGCATATGGCCTCATTCTGACCAGGACTACTGAATTGCTATGCCTTGGGTGAGCACGTCAAACTGAATGGAGTGTTTGCAGTAAAAGCAGTTCAGTAATTAAAGGCTGTATCTTTAAGTGTATGCACCAGAGAGCTCAAATGTGATTGCATGGGCAACCTTCCTGCCAGCGTTCCTCGACTCCTGAGAGCTTAGTTTTGAAATGTTAATCTTCCAAGTGTGGTCTCTTGAGTGCACGTGTGGCAATGAATTGTTCTGAGATTTTGGTTTAAATTTTATTAGTAGCTGGCTGTTTACAAGCAAATTAGGTAGTGTGCATTGGGTTCAGCACTTAATAAGGAGAAAATGCCAGTTCCTCTTAGTCTAGCTAACCCCAGAGCCATGGTGGAATGTGCTCAAGGTTTTAGAGGAGGTCGATCGCAGAGGTTGGCACTGAACCCTGGCACCCAAATCAGTGCTTTAATTAAATGATCTCTCATCCTTCCTTCCTAGGAAAATCCAGCAAAATCAGTACCACTCTGAGAAAGAGAGATTATTAAAAAATGACTGCACTTGGCAGGTTATCTATAAAAACACTTGACCTCTGGCCCTGTTCACAGTATATTCAAGGGGTAGAGTCCTGTATTATGGATATAACCATCTACTTAGTCACTCTGCTATAGGAAATTCCTCTGATATTTAAGATGGAAACTGGAATCTGAGACTAAAGAAAAAAAACAGTGCAAAACCTCTGGTGTTGCTTAAAGTAAGTTCCCAATTTTAAACTGGTGAAATCTGTGGATAATTACACTCTTGCCTTAAGGTGCTTTAGGATCTCAGCTTTGAGTGCCAAAGTTTTGCTCTTTGAGTCACATTCCTGTGCCATGTTGAATGCAGGCAGCCAAACTTGGGCAAAGCCCTTGGGCAGGCAGCTGGTCCCCTCCTCCATGTGGCCTCAGCCAGAGTTCTGCTGGAGGAGCAGACTGCACCGTGTTTGGCTTCAGTATCATTCTCACAACAGTAGTTTCATTGGGTTGAAGTAGATAAAGATGGCACTATTTTGTAATCGGTTGAGAATTGCTTTGGTTTTGTGGGATTGTTTTGTTTAAACCTGGTTTCTTACGAGGACAAGACTTAAAGGCATCACACTGAGTGCTGCTGTGTTTCTTCTTACGCTGACACCTTCTGACCTTCTCTCCAGTTTCAGTTTAAGCTGATGGGTATGTAGAGATCTCAGTTGTAATGATAATGGTCGGTTTTGTGGGGAGTGGAAAAGGCTGTCAGAAAAGAGAAAAAAGGGAAACTTTACATCTCCTCCCTCTCCTGAGAGCTGCGCCTTTTGGTGGGGATGAGGCAGAATGCACTGCCCCTGAGAAAGGTTTCAGTGTCTTGTCTTGTGTGTGGTTTTTTGGTGTGTTTTTTTTTTTTTTTAACCCAAAGGCTTTGGTGATTGTCAGATTATCACGTACAGACAAACTGCAGTAGGGAACTGGGCTGCTTAGTTTCAGTGTTTGTGGCGTTACTTTTTCCTCTTCAAAATAGTGAAGGTATCTCTACAGTGTTATGCTGAATACTTCCCATTGCAGTTTCTTCCTATCAGGTTTATTGTGGTTAACAGCAATCACTGAGTAATTGAAATTGTTAGATAAAGGCAGTATGTTAAATACATTTGACCAACTCCTTATGAAATACCAATGTTTTCAGGAGTGGTTCATGGCAGGCCGGAATTCAGCATTCCTCTTGCTTTTTGTTTCTTTACTATTAATAAAAGAGTATACACCTAGTCTGGTAGCCTTTGAGATCAGTGTTCCTTTCCAAAATAATATTGTTTAGACATTAAAGATGAGGAAATATTGCAAATGTCCATGCACTCAATATGCCTAGTCTGGTGGTTTTGTGTGTGTGTATGTTGGTGTTTTGTGGTTTGTTGTTGGTTTTGTTTTGTTAATGTTTTCCTAACCTTAAGGCTGTAGAATGCTGTGATGTGATGTACTGTCCAAGAGCACTTTATCAGGAAATCCCACTGAGGAGTCTCTGTTGATGCTGCTGCCTCAGGTCATGTACCTTCTCTTTGTTAAAATACCACAGTACTGGTTCTGGAACTGGGACAATTGCTTTGGCAGGTCTCTTTCTTTAAATGTACTGTACCTCCAACATGGATTCCCTGGAATGGAATTTGCATGTCCTTGTCACTTTCTTTGGGACATATGTTTCCCTGGGCTTCAAAACCAAATTTTTTAGTTGATTCCTGTCAAATTGGTTTATTTTTGTTCTGTGCACGTGATCTGAGATTTCATGTTCTGCTTTTACAGACCTACTTATAAAGACTGAAATTCTATTAAAAAAAAATAAATCTATCAGTATTTACTTTTAAAGGAGTAATTATGGCCGTTTTGTGCACTGCCTGTGAGGCTTCTGAATACTGCTTGAACAACCTGGCTGGCTGTGCAGAAGCAGCTGAGAAAAGCTTGTGTGAGCTGCTGTGCCTGTTCAGCTGTAAGGGTGGCAGTCTTCAGGTGGAGGCAGTAATATTTTGCACTGCCAAAACTATTTTTGGATTAAAAGCTCTGGCACTTGTTTTCCATTGCTCATATTTTGTCTTGATGCATCCATGTTCAAAAAGAAAAATTCATCTCTATCTGTCTAGGTGCAAATGTCTTGCCTTAAACAATAAGCACTGGTATTAAATCGCTAAGAGCATGACACTGTCAGAGTTGTCCCAGGTTAGTTTTACATAAAATGTGTGCAATCTTGCATATTCTATCTGGACAGCTGGTGTGTGATGATGATGTTAAATATGGACATTCTTTTAAAATAATGGTGCTTCCTCTTCCCTGCCCAGAACATTGACTGTTATGACATATATCTTAAGTGTGTTTATGAAGATGAAAGGAAGTAGGTGTTGCTACATTCCTCATGTCAGGAAATCTAAATGAAGTGAGGTAGAGTAATCAAAAATCACTTACATGTGAAAATGTATTTTAATACATTTACAAGGTGCCTGTTAGAAAACAATTGAACTGTGGCCAATAAGATTGCAACAGAAAACTGAAATCATGAGTACTATTGGAAAGAGAATTTGTTAATACAGTCATGCAGTTGTGTATTGTCCCAAAATAGGAACAGTTTGAAAAAAATATTTATGTGCAAGTTTTACTGGAATCTACATATACATTATACACTGATCTATCAGGTTACTTTTAACAGGTGGGAAAATTTACAAACAAAGCATTTACTGGATGTGTTCATGACCAGGTTGGATGGGGCCTTGTGCAATCTGGTCTAGTGGGAGGTGTCCCTGCCCCTGGCAAGGGTTTTAGAACTAGCTGATCTTTGGGGTCCCTGCCAACCCAAACGATTCTCTGCTTCTGAAGCTGTGATGCATCAGTGCGTGCAAATGTTGAAATCTTCTGTTATTTCCACTTCTAGGAGGAAAAGCTGGCCATCAAGGGCATTAAGCAGGCTGAGAGGAATGCTTTTCTCTTCTTTAGATTGGTGGGCTTGGGAATTACTTTTCTTTCCTCATTTTCCACTTCCAATTCCTACTTCTAGTTTTCTTCTTCCCCTTCCTTATTCCCCACACTCGAAGTAGAAGTTGCAGACAGAACCTTTTGTTTAAATTGATGTTGACACACTTTTTGGCTTAATAAGAATAAACTCTGAGGTTCCTTTCACTCAGGTTTGTTTCCATTAAGGGTAAGAATTAATCTACTCACTGAAATAAATTGGTCTTTGAGCAGACAGTCCTCTTTCTCTGCCTCTGCCCAGGCAAAATGTGGACTTTCTACAGTCCTGGTGCTTTTGTGTCCTTTTGAGTGCAGCTCTGCTCAGAGATGGAAATTTTCTTTGACACTTGGTTGCAAATAGAGCAACTTGCTTGCTCTCCCTTTCTTAAGTTTTGGGCAAGTGGTACATGTAGGGGAAAGGTAAGAAAAGGAAACTCCTCTTTTGGTGGGCTGAAAGTACCTGCCTTTGTTCTGCCTCATGTACTTTGCATGTGCACACCCATCTGGGGGTGTATGTACTATATCTCTCTTCTGGAAGGTGGAGAGGTAAACATGACCTCACTCTTAGCGGCTTCTAGTTCTCTGTTTGCAGCTCTAACAGCTATCAGGAAAAAAAGGAGTGGTGGGAGGCAGGAATCCGCTATGGCTTGGAATTCTTCATGGGATCTGTTCTTCTGTCAATTTTTCATAACTCAATTAAAAACTTTTTTTTTAAGCCATCGCAGTCTGCACACTCTTGTCTTCTGCTGAATAGATAATGTACCAAAGTGGTTTGCTGATATGCTTTTGTTTCTAGAGGGCCTGACTCCATGCCACCATTATTTATGAAATGGAGCCCTTCTAAGCAAAGACTTGCATTGAAATCTGTGCATCAAACTGGCAGAAACTGACTAAGGTAAATACAGGTTATGTCATGCATGAGCACCCTTCTGCTTGGTTTAGCATGGCTACAAAAGCAGAGAAAACA
>JANHFX010021973.1:0-23554 GCA_027560015.1 Chloroceryle amazona | reverse complement strand
ACAACAGACTTATACTCCACCCAAGTGGTCAGCCCCTCCTTCCATGATTTATATACTCTCTTCTTGTACTTGAGTTTTTCCAGCAGTCGCCCGTTTAACCACACAGGTCTCCTGGCCCTCTTTCTTGATTTCCTACCTGTTGGGATGCACTGACCTTGAGCATGTAGGAAGTGGTTCTTGAATACTGACCAACTGTCTTGGGCCCCTTTGTTTTCTAGTACCCTGTCCTATGGGATTTCCCCAGCATTTGCTTGAAAAGGCCAAAATTGGCCCTGCTGAAGTCCAGAGTTGTGATTTGCTTGGTATTTTGTTCCTACCACACAAGATCCTGAACTCCACCATCTTGTGGTCACTGCAGCCAAGGTTGCCCTCAACCTTCACCGCTTCAACCACACCCTCCTTATTAGTTAACACAAGATCTAGCAGCACTCCTCTCCTTGTCAGCTCATCCAGCATTTGCATCAAGAAGTTACCATCAGTGCACTGTAGGAACCTCCTGGACCATGGACGACTGTTGGCCTGTCTTTCCTAAAAAGGACATAACCATCCACGACCACATTCCAGTCATGTGAGCTATCCCACCATGTCTCTGTTACCACTACCACATCTTAACCACTTGACCACACGCAGATTTCTAACTCCTGTTTGTTGCCCATGCTGCGTGCGTTTTTGTAGAGGCACTTCAGCTGGGCTGTCAGCTGCATCACCTTCTTTGTGGAAGACCCCTTAAATTTCTTGACGTGTTCTATGGACGTTTCCCCGTAGTCTCCTTTTTAAAGAAAATTTTGAATCCCCAGTTTTTAGACTTTGTTTTAAGACGTTTGCCTTCTAAATACAATTTGCAGACACCTTAGACTGAGGGAAAAAGAAACCACTGTCCATTGCTATGACTAAAACTCTGATTAGTGCATCTCTTTTTACAAGATAATTTCTATTCCAGATAACAAAAGCCAGCAACACCTCTTGCCACATTATACCAACATGTAAATCCCAAGCAAACGTCAGGATTTGGTAAATTAGCATATTTCTTCATGAAAGCCCATACCATGAAAGCCACGAACATAATTCCGAACACCTCCTTTCCCTCCTTCAGGATGCTACCTGGGAAGCCACGAACATAATTCCAAACACCTCCTTTCCCTCCTTCAGGATGTTACTGATCAGGTCAATCTGGCTAGTAGACCACAGGAGCACAAAAACCCCCCAGTGTTTGGAGCAGGAGAAAGGCTGCACAGAAGGAGGGAATAAATTTGTCTGATTATTGAGTGTGACACTTCAGAGGCCTAAAGTCTGGGCCAGAAAACCTTCTGTCACACGGGAGTAGCTGAATCATTTCTTAAAACCTGACTCTAACTAATATCAGCTGTATTTACAAAAACATTCTTATCTGGAGATTTGGGAAGTCCTTTGAAACAGACCAATAAAGTTTGTCACCAGGAGGTCTTTTCTCAGATTGGATTTAGCATAATTTAGAGATTTCTTTGCAGTGATGCTGCTAGTATTTCATCAGGTTTACCTTCTTTTCATTCAGGCATATTTACTAATATTTCCCATGATTCACTTGCCATAGTGGCCATTTCTGGAAAATACAGAGTAAAGAAATGCTAAGCCATTTCTAGTCACAGGAATGTAAAAGAAACTATAAATAATGTAAAAATAATGTATTTTTTTATTATATGCCATCTTGTAGAAAATGCAGTGAGATTCTATTGAATAGAAATAATGAAAGTTTTAAAACTGATGGAGTCTAGGGAATAAATAGCAACACAGCCACATATTTGAAAATTGCCTAATACATGACAGACTCCTTTTCATTTTGGCTGCTTTTTAAGTGCAAATGCTAGAAGAAAACTCACATACCCAAGAACAAACCCTTTTCTCCCTGATGCTCAAAGCAGATTATTCAAGTAATCCATAAGTAATCTTACAGATACCTAATTTTATAAGGCTTCAAAAAAATTTCACTTTGCCTGTTGTTGCAAATCAAACTATGTGTTGATTAGCAATGAGAGGAAAAAAAGAAAAATATGAGGCAGAGTGAGAAGTAAACACCATGGTGCTGATATACTTACTAAATAGGAGGATGTAAGACCCTAGGCTTGGATTAAAAAAACCTTGGTTTAAATAGTTCACAATATATTGAGAGGAACTCTGTTTTCCTGTAAGAGGGCACTAGGTTTAAAGAGATCTGATTCTGCTTCTGGATCACACACTGCCCTATCACATGGGCTGCAGCAAAATACCTACTCTTACCTATCTTTTGCAAGTTCTGATTACTTAAATTTAAAGACTAAAGGAAAAATGACCAAACAAACAAAAAACAGTTTCTCATTGACATAGTCACTATATTCCAAGTCAAATTTATGGTAGCTGAAATAATCTAGATAATAATAATGATATATTTACACTTCTGTTGATTATGTGACTGAAGCATGGAGTATAGTGTATACATAGAGAGGAACTGAGCTCTGAATGAAAAACAAACCTTTATGTAGAGGAAGCTAGAGCAAAAAGAGATGTGTGAGGGTTATAGTGATTCTGGAAGCATCTGTGTTGATCTTTTTTTTCATACTTTCCATTTAGCAGACCTACCAGACCTGCAGAGCTTAGTTTTGTTCTGGTGCTAGACTGCCACAGAGGCTTTCCAGGTTGCATAGACACAGGTGGTCTTGGCTTCTCATTAAGAGCAAAAAGATATAGATTTGTGTTTCACTTCTTATGGAAGAATATCACCTCATGACCCTCCAAAATTAGATTTTAGCTCACTGAAATCCAGTAGGAGCTCACTAGCTACATAATTTTCAGTTCTTATTTCCTTATTTATAGAATGTCCCTTTGTTTTTAACAGTAATTGGCAAATACTATTCACAGCATCACACAGTCTGGTGAGTACTTGTTCAGTCTGCTTAGATTTTCTTCTTCCTATCTACAGGAGAACCATGACTGGTTCTTGTATCAGATAAATATATTAAGTTAATTCTGAAATTCTGAAAATACCTTGATTTCTCACCTTTTATATCTGAGAAAGAAAAGGCATAGACTGAAACTTGTGTTGCTAAAGCTACACTGTAAGAAAAGAGAATGGCTATATTTATTTCACGTGCATAATCTAGTAATCCATCATTACCACTTAGCTTGATGTGTTTTTCCAGCTCCTTCCTCTCTTTGTCTGGCTCTGTTTTCACCTGATGAGCTCCCAGGTCAAATGCACTGAGTCTTGCAAATTCCAGGCCAATATGCACACTAGCATCTGAGGAGGGCCAAGCTCTATTTCCCTTTCTTTGTTCATAGCCATCACTCCAAAGGGCAAATGACACAATCTACACATTTGCTCAGTAACTCTACTATCCTTTTATTAAGGTGCTTTTCAGTTCACGCTTTTCTTCTCTAACATGCTTCAAAGGTGATGTGTGCATAAAAACGAAAAATGGGAATGGAAGTTTTGAGATGTGGTGATGAAACAACTATGTTAAAGCAGTGTGCTCTCCCACAAAACTGCATGAGCACAAACTGTAGGATGTCTTATAAAATGGCAGCAGATGTTTATCTTGACTAAGCAGACGTCTTTTTTTCTCCTATCCATATAAAATTAATATAATCATTGGAATGTAAGATAAAACAGTATAAATTAATAGAACTTTCTACACAGAAATGAAGAAAAGGCAATGTCTTTTAAAATGTGTGTTCAAGAAAAGAGAAGGAGGGTTGTTTTAACAACAGTCTCATGCAAGTTCTTGTGCTTTTAAAATATTGTTATTAATAATTACTTATGTTCTAAGTCAAGGGGAAAACAATGGTTTCTCTGTTCATTCTTAGATCATTTCATCCTGCCAGAGTGCACATGAGCAAGCTTGTCTTTCTTCAGCCAAGCAAGTACAAGCTACAGTCTTGACAATATTTAAAGTGCAAGACAGAGTGCAGGTTTGACTATTTCTATATGGTTTTGGAGGTTCTGGCTTTCTCTGGAAGAAATTTGTCCTACAATATTTGAGCACTTGTTATTTATACATTTCACATAGTCCTAGTAAACAGATTCATGCTCTTTTATGCATTTTCTAGTAGGTTAGTAAAGTTTGATTTGAAGCTTAGATTTCTCCACAAAGACCTAAAAACTTTTAAAATGAAAGTTTTATTTCACTACAGTGAGACAGGAAATTCCATTCTGAAACTAGACATGCAGCTTTGAAATAGTGAAAGTAGAAATAAGGGAACAAAGCAAAAGCTAAAAGATTTGAAAACTCATCTTTTTTCTGCCACCTTCAGTCCTTGCTCTTAGTCCTTCAGTGACTTTCTGAGGAATGCAACCTCTCCTCTGGTCCCTAAGAAGACTTTCTGGCAAGGCTGAGGTCTGTCTGTTCCTTGCTGCCCACTGCAGTCTCTATGTGAGACTAAGCAGCAACCACTGTTGCCTTTTCCTATAGGAAAGAAGCAACCTCCCTCCAGACAGCCCAGCTGATCTCATCTTGTCAAGTACAAGGAAGTGCTTTCAGAATGAAGGAAAAGCAGCAAATACTTTGCTTAAAAGCAGGTCAAGATTCTCCCTCACTTCTTTTGGAGTCATGTGACAGTGATCTCTGACTAGACAGATTGTGAGAGATATCCCGAGCTACACGGCTTCAAGTGCAGTCTCACTTAGAATCAGGTAATGCTCATTCATGTCAATTTGCAAAAGATCACGGAGATATACTCAAAAATAAACACCAGGCATGTCAGCAGACATATCAGTGAATGCACACAGGGCTAATTTAAAGCTTACTTAAATTTCACTTGTATAAATGCATGCATGTTAGGACAGCCTGCAGTCACTACTGCTAAATTATTATTGTCTGTATTTACCATTCATTTTTATTTTTTTACCATTTAAAAACAAGTCCTGGTTTTCTTGTGCTAGACATTGCATGAATATGATTGATGAGAAAGTCTACATCTCTAAAAGCTTTTAGACTGAAGGATAAAACATAAATACTAGATGAAATAATCAAATCAGCTGGATGAACTTGGGGGGAAACATGCTCAAAAAAACAAATCCACAGCTTAGTAAGTTCTACATCACAGTCACAATTCTTCCATCTGTTTCTGACTAATAACATCCCGAGATGTTATATATGACCACTTTCCCTGTTACTGCTTTATTTGGTAAAATGTTAAAAAAGATGTTGCCTTTCTGTGGGTCATTAGTGTAATGAGTACAAGTGAATGCAACTCTTCAGAGAATTTGGCCTTCCAATTACTTCTGAAGGAACACACATGCAGTATGTATCAAAGTAATTGCTTGGTGTCCTATATTGTCAATAAAATTAGTAGTTAATGGATGTCAAGTAGAAGGGGACACTCTCTTTTCAGTGGAGACCTGTGATAGGACAAGGGGCAATGGTCACAAACTGGAACACAGGAAGTTTCACCTAAACATGAGGAAAAACTAATTTGCTGTGAGGGTGATTGAGCACTGGAACATGCTACCCAGAGAATCTGTGGAGTCACCTTCTCTAGAGAGTTTCAAAACCCACCTGGACATATTCCTCTGTGTCCTGCTCTAGGATATCCTGCTCTGGCAGGGGGGTTGGACTCAATGATCTCCAGAGGTCCCTTCCACCCCCTACCGTTCTATCATTGTATGTTTCTATGGTTCTAATAACAGGCAAATCAAAGAAACCAAGTATATCAGTCCTTCAACCTTTCTGTGTGCAATCTCACCAATGTCAAGAATTGTGCAGGATTGGATTCAGCCATAAAATGTTACAAATTAGATTAATTTCAGGAAATGAATGTAAATAAACCGAACTAAAGTATATATGTGTGTGTGTATATATATGCATATGAAGTATAATGTAAATAAACCAAACTGAGAGAGGTTTCCTTTTCATGTAATTTTTCAGAAGGAGGAAAAAACCTCCTATTAATGGGTACTACCCACAAAGTTAAATTTAATCAATTTGGCTTAAAACAGATAAATATATATTATAATCACAACCCTTTTATCAATCTTTTAATCTTTCCATAATAGTTTCATTAGTGGAAGCCAGCAACTTATGTCCACTGTAGTTATGATTCATGGTAATTTTGGTGTCTTAAAGAATTTTGTTAAAATTTTAAAAGGATACCAAGCTAACAGAAAAAATAAAAGCATTATTTCTGTATCTATTTGCCCTATTAAAAAAATGAAATTTAATATGGTCACTCATAAATTGTTATTAACATACTTGAAAACACCCTTTAACATCTAATGTACAGAAAAGTATTGTTCTAAAATACATCTTTTTCTGGACATATTTCACTTTGGTTCAGGGTGTAGTTAAAGCATATTACATATAATATTTGTCAAGATTTATTAAAATCTGTCCATCTAGCACCTTCTTAGTTAATGAATTTTAAGTAAAGATAAAATTTGTTAGTCTAGACAATTTTCTATTTAAGATAAATCTTAAACTTTAGTTTTATATCCTGGTATAAATGTGGGATGTGGAGACCTTATTTTTGTCCTGTTTAGCTTCATAAGCAATATTTAAAGGGCCAGCTGTATTTATGAGACTGATTCTTCATCATTTTTGCTTCTGACATGTAGCTTATTGATTTATTTGTTCTACTGAAATTTGTCTGCCAGGTGTTCAATTTGACCAGCTCACTTTTCAAAAACATAATGAGGAAGCACTTCATCCTGCACTAGGGATGTGAGATCTTCTGGCAGAGGCAGAGTCACATGCACCTGGGGCAGATGCTGTTTGGAGCCTGTGTCCATGGCCAGTTGCACTGTGCCACAGGTTGTTGCAGCTGATCTTCTCCCCTTCCCTCAACCATGTAACCCTTCCCTCAACATGTCAGACAAAAACAACATTTACATTACCATGTAATTTGAGCCCCTCTGTCTTACATTGCAATACTTAATATAACAGTTAAGTGTATTGTACTATACTTAGGTGCAGTAATTTACCTACAACTCAGAGGACTAGGTTGGTTTTGTTGTCCTTTCATAGGTAACAGGAAAAATGCAATCCCATCTAGTAATTAATTTAATAGCTAACATATGCTTTCTGTCTGCATTTTGAAGTGTCTTCACTTTTTCTTTCTTTTCTCTGATATGATCAATAGTCTTATATTTGCCGGCAAGGCTGTCTCCTACTTGGCTGTTAATTTAGAAATTTCCTGAAATAGATTTTTCACCTTCATTTTTCCATTTAGCACATTCCAAGCTTGACTTCTCAGGCAATAAAAATGATGGTGACACATTTCTCATCACAAGGAAAAAGAAAATATTTTTTAAAGATGGAAGTGGGCTGCAGTATTTTGACTGGCCTTCTTTCTTTCTTTGTGTTGGTTGGTTTGGGTTTGGCGTTTGCTTTTTGTTTGTTTGTTTGTGGTGTTTTGTTTTGGAACCCCCATATCTGATTAAGACTCAAGCTGTTGAGACAAAGTAATTTTGAAAGATTACTTTGAAGTCTTATATTTCCTTAGTATTCTTTAACCTAGAGACATAGCTTACCCAATAACATACTGAATAGTATTAAGCTACACTGACAGGAGACATATGAAGAAATTATGCTCTTTGTTTCATCTAGTTCATTTTTGCTTTTGAACATAGGCATAGAGTAGACACAAAGATTTGTGATATTACATGTAGTTCATAAATAATCAAAATCTTTGGGAATCATTTTCATTCATTTTTTTTCTACTACCATAAAAACTGGATGAAAGTTAGAGGGTAAACAAGTACTAGAAAATCTGATGCCTATATTATCACAGTCTAACATTATACATCATAAATATATTATTTCAATATTTATACTATATATTTTAAACTAGTACTTACTTCCTTTTTCAGTTGTACACAAGTGTCAAAAAAAATTTTTAGACACAAAATCTATAGAAATTCAAAGACAAAAACTTACTGTTTTCCTACTAAAGTACAGCTAAACCAATAAATGTTTGTTAGTATTTTATGAGAAAAGATATATTAATAGATGTAAAAGAAACAGAAGGAAAGGAAAATAGGAATTATAAAAGTTAGCTAAAACACTAAGGGAAGAAAATAATGATACAAGAATAAACTTGCCTGTAATTTCTTCTGACTTTTGGCTTACATTTTTGAGTCAGAGAGAGACTGTTTTAATACACTGTTCATAATATAATCGTTTGTACATCTCAGATAACTATCTCAACAGAAAATATAATTATCATATACCACTTCACACATCAAATTCACATTTATAATTCAATATAGACCTTAAAATTTTGAGTGGTTCACTCATCTTTGAGGATCTTCAGTAGAGGTTCACATTTAAGCATACAATTAAAACCAGTTCCTGTTTTGTTATGCATGATACTGCTCTGTCCTTATTTTTAGTAATTTCATTGTGTTACTAAATATTTTATTTCATTGTTACATGTAAGCACCCATATTTTAGTTTTCCATATTTACCTTTTAATGAGGAATAAAAGAAATTACATTTCAATGGATAAATCATTGAGAAATTATCAACATTGCATTTATACTTCTTCTCTATCTTTTTGTGCTATATGTTTATATGAAACTTGTTTACTGTTATAGTTTAAAAGTAATTTATAAACACATCATACTTTGAATACAACAAAAAGAGAAAAGGAAATTATACAGTTTATCCAAACTTTAAGTAAGGGGAAGTCTGATGGGTTGTTTTAAATATTTTACATTTTCTTTCAAGGCAAAGGAATGTGGAATTTTATGTGATATGAAATTGTTTTATAAAACCTTAATGGACCCATTATTCCTGCTAGTAATCATAATCCTTTTTAAATTATATGGCACCATTGCATACAGTAAATAATGTCCCTTTCACTGCAATGGGTGCTAAAGCCAATAATAACAATACCTGATTGTGAAGGAAAGTTAATAGCTGTAACTGGCAGCAATATTTCAGCCTCTTGCCAGCTTACAGCTGATAAAATATTAATTCCTATGCCTGTGACAGAGAATTTCAATTGCTGCCATAGCACAGTTACCAAACTTTATCAACTACTAAACATTTTTTTTTCAAAAATGAGGTAGCAAATCAGTGCTATTATGTGCTGTTTTGAAGTTTTTTTTAGTCATCACCTATCTACATGTCAATACTGCCTGTGGCTAGCAGCATACTTGTTTCTCCTAAAGAACGCAAGAACTTTCACACTGTTCCACATGTGCAATCCAACAAATGTTGCCAGATAACCCTAAACCATGGATATGGGTTCATTGCAGGGGTCAGTGGGGCAGAGTTTGTTAAGCTGCTCAGGAAGCTGCTTTTGAATTGCCACAAAAGACAATCTAACATATTACATAAAACTGAAATTGATGGTTGTTTACCTCAATATGCGAAGCTGGAAACAACTGTGGTTCATTATTCAGAAGCAGCTGAGCAGCCCCAACAGCTGGATAAGAACTAACAGGAGCAGGGAGAGGCAGGTCAAGCCCAAAGCTTGGAGATGAAGACCAAAAGCTAAGAGGATGGCTGGGACTGACACTCTCATTTGAGGATGTATATGTTTCCTGGGTCTTTTCACCCTTCACTAGGTACCCACTTTTGTCAGGAAGGTACTGAAATAGATGGCCTTTTGGTCTGTATGGCTTTTCTTAAGCTTCTGTTACATAAGCTTCTGTTATATGATCACAGTTCAGGAATGTCCAAAGTATTTTGAAAAGTTGAGGAGCACCATGTTAATTACCAGCACCGAAAGTCTTGGTTTGTTAGCAATATCAGACTGACACAATGAAACAACAGATTCTCAAGAACATCTGCCAGCTATCCAACTGGCAACTGGTCATGAGCAGTGATCCCTAGGGCTCAGTACTGGGGCCAGTTCTGTTTAGTATCATTATCAGTGATCTGGATGAGGGCATCAAAGTCACCCTGAGTAAATCTGCAGATGACACCAAGTTAGGCAGATGTGTTGATCTCCTTGAGGGTAGGGAGGGTCTACAGAGGGGTCTGGGCAGGCTGGATTGATGGGCTGAGGCCAAAGGTATGAGGTTCAACAAGGTGAACTGCCAGGTCCTGCACTTGGGTCACAAAAACTCCATGCAAAACTACAGGCTTGGGAGAGTGGCTGGACAGATGCTCAGCAGAAAAGGACCTGGGGGGTGTTGGTCAACAATTGGCTGAATGTGAGCTCAGGTGGCCAAGAAGGGAAAAAGTATCCTGGCTTGTGTGTAGCTGGCAAGACTAAGAAAGTGATTGTCCCCCTGTATGTGGCATAGATGAGACCATACCTCGACTACTGTGGTCAGTTTTGAGCATGTCAGTACAAAAAAGACATTGAGTTTCTGCAGTAGCTCCAGAAGAAGGCAGTGAAGCTACTGAAGGGTCTAGATAACAAGTCTTAAAAGGAGCAGAGGTGATCTTATCACTCTCTACAACTATCTGAAAGGAGGTTGTAGTTAGGTGGAGGTCAGTCTGTTCTCCCAAGCAACAAATCATAGGACAAGAGGAATTGGCCTTAAGTTACACCAGAGGAGGTTTACATTGAATATTAGGAAAATTTCTTCACAGAAAGGGTTGTGGGGCCCTAGAACAGGTTGCCCAGGGAAGTGGCGGAGTGACCATCCCTGGTGATATTTAAAAGACATGTAGATGTGTTTGGTGCTTTGAGCTGTGGTTTAGTGGTGACCTGGCAGTGCTGCATTAATGGTTGGACTTGATCTGGAAAGTATCTTCCAGACAGAACTATTCCATGATTCTATGACTCTGTGATTCCATCCTAAACTGCTTTACACCCTGAATTACTGTGTGATAGAAATGCTGGTTTTTGCAGAACACTTTTCTACCTAATTATATTCTGTATCTATTTATTCTGCTTCTTTTACTTTACTTGTTTCTTTTATCATTATTTTAGGAATGTCTTTGGATTTGAGATTTTGGGACTGTCCCTCTTTGAGATTTAATTCAAATGCAGCTGCAAGGCTTGGGTACTGCAATAACACACCTATTTCCACTAAGTACTGCAGACGTAGGCTTAATATTAAGGTTGATTCTTATGAACTGAAAAATGTAGGAAGTTATTGTTTCTGTGACCTGAAGACCTTGATGCTTTAATTACAGTCCTTTTAATTATCTCTGTCATTCTGATCACAACGTGGGTCATATGCCTCCCTGATCACTCACTGTTTCTTCAATATTTGATATTCAATCTCTGCTCGCTCTGTTCTGCTTCTCCACATGCTGACGTTTCTGCATGTTAACTTTCATGGTGCCAGTGATTTTCATACACTGATTAATTGAATTAGTTGTTGAATGGAGACTTCATTTTATCCTGTTATCTTTTAATTTACTCAAGCCTTCAAGCTTCAAACCCAAGACAAAGAAAGGCTGCTGTGTTCAGTGAACCACACAGATAGTGCACATGGTGGTCTCTGAAAATATTCAAGTACAGCTGAATCTTTGAAGAATCTTTAACCTCCTTCTCAGTCATGAAATATCTTTCAGATTAAGGTAGTATGTTCCTGGCTTTTTTGGAATGGTTCCTGTGACATCATCATTTCCTAGACGTGACCAGGCTTCTGCAATCTTAGTATTTTTAGTAGTTTATTTTAAATATTATGATTATTAAAAAGCAATGAGCAATTATCCTGTGGAAATCAGGTCCCTTTGCATCCATCTGCATTGTTTTCTTTTAATAGCTTTGCATCTTGAGAAGTCATGGGAAAAATAAGCATTCCCCGGTATGCACTATGTGAAGTAACCATTCTTTTGTCAAAGAGAAGCTTAGGCATGCATAATTTATCTACTTCCTATCTGTTACATGTGCCTTTTTTCTACATTTAGTCCCACAATAACTGTAGAGATGAGTACATTGCAGATAGCTGGATGAATCCTTTCAAAGGCTATGCTTGCTTATTTTATAATAAGCAGTCTGATCCTATAGGATTTTTTTTTTGTAGATTTATGTGGTATTTGATTATTGTAAAAGCACTAATTCTGGCACAGCTACCTTTCTGTTCTATTTAATTTCTCTGATTAATCATTAAGTATTCAGGTGAGGATATGTCTCTTTACAACTTGCATACAATGACAAATGCATGTGACTTTGATCTTAATTTAAACTACCTAAAAAAGGAAATTTTCCATGTGTATAGATATAACTTTCCTCCACAGAAAGCCATCATTTCAGCCGTACTGAATGGCTAGTACACATATGATTGCATTTTGGAATACATCACTCACTCTATAATGAAAATGAAGCTAAGGTATTTTAAAGCCATCCCCTTTTCATAGGCATATCATATAAAGCATTTCAGGTATGAACTACATAGATATAACACTTTGGGGTTTTTAATAAAATTAAATGAAATGAAATGTTGGGGAAAAAAAATATTTTTTTTTTTGTTCAAGAGTTGTGATGTGTGCACACAGGTAAACTGAGTAATCAAGAAAAATAATTATTGCATATTTTTCAAGAATTTAGATTATATATTAAATTTTCAAAATACTTTAATATTGTGTTTGCACTATAAACATTCCTAGCACTTGCAGCTGAAATCCAAGCTCTCTTTAATTAGGCTCTCATAATATGTATACCATAGGAAGAAACAGTCCCAGGCATAAGTAACATATATTATAACTAGATAAATGATGAAGAAATAACAATTTTAATCCCAGTTTTGCGTATAAAAGACTAGGGTTTATAGAAAATTTATGTCTTGACCAAAAAAATCAAATAATTTTTCCAGCTTTTCTGCTACAGAAAACCTTGATAAGATGACCTGTATGTTCTAGAAGGACCAAAAAAAGATGAAAGACAGAAATTCAACTAAAAAATTGAAGCGATATTATAAAATTAATTGCAATTTTTTGGCTGGCTATTTTTTCATGATTTTCAAACATTTATTGTTTTTATCATTTTTGTAATGAAAATAATTATATATATGGGAGCATAAACAGTCCTGGTTCATAACTCTTTGGATTGATATGCAGACAAATTACATATATATACAACATAGATTATGCTTGCATATGTTTTTAACATATTTAACTTAACATTAACATAAAAACTGCGTGTATTTAATTTCAAATTTGTTTTACTTTTCACACAAACACATTTCAAGATGTAACTTGTTTCCACCATCTTCCTGTCATATAAAAAGCCTGATCCTAAAATGTTCCTCAATATAAACAATATATGAGCTCAAAATAGATTTTTTATACTTGAAAATGGAAAATGATGGAATTTGGTGACAGCTATGAACCCAAAAGGCAAACAGCACTGATGGGATGCTTCACAGCTGAGTTTAGTTGGCTTAGTTAGACATTGGTTTAGTTAGACATTGACAGCTGATTTGTTCCTTTGTAAACAAATGAGAGAAACAGTCAGTTTTGCAGTGCAAGTCCCTTGACCTCAGGACAAGGTGAACTGTTCTTGAGATGCCCCAGCTTCTCTCCATTACAATGGGGGAATGGATGACTAGAGGACCTCTCCGAGAGCTGTAGTTGTTCAGCCTGAAGAAGAGAAGGCTCCAGGGAGACCTTATTGCAGTCTTTCATAGAATGGTTTAGGTTGGAAGGGGCTTCAGAGATCATCTAATATATTTCAATATACTATGGCCCATAAGAAGGGTGGGAACAATCTTTCTAGCAGGGCCTGTTGTAATAGGACAAGGGCTAATGGTTTTCAGTTAAAACAGTGTGGATTTAGACTAGTTATAAGTAAGACATTTTTTATGATGAGGGTGGTGAAACACTGGAACAGGTCCCAGCGAGATGTTAGAAGCTCCATTCCTGGAAACATTCGAGGTCAGGTTGGGCAGGGCTCTGAGCAACCTCATCTAGTTAAGGATGAACGTGCTTATTGCAGGAGACTTGGGCTAGATGACCTTTAAAGGTCCCTTCCAAACCAAAGCATTTTATGATTGTATGATTTGATTCTATGATTCATGTATTGTGTACATCATGTGAGATCATTCCCATCCTTGATGTCTATTTATTTAGCTATTCATGGATGAGAGCTATTAAAATACATTATTTTTCTATCACTTCCTGATGAGTAATGGTGGCTGCATGGGTCACTTAACCACCAACACAAGTTGTGTACATTAGGAGGTGTTTTTAACTCCTCCTGAATCGTCAAAGGCCCCATGGTCACCTTAGGATTGCTGTGCTACAGCTCTACTACAGCACTGGTAATATCCCACAAGAATCAGAATATTAATTGTAGATTTCTTCAGACAGTTGCACTGGGCACTATCTCTTTGTGCTATACTGACATATAAGTGAGGAAAAATTGCATACATCAGTTATATTTCAATGCCAGTTGCTTTCAACGTCCTAACTTCAACTTCCTGTACAAGATGGCTTTAAGACACCCTCTATCACCACAAAAAAAGTTGAGAAATGCAGGGATTTACATAAAGCTTTTTTTGTATGGTTGCTACATCAAAAAGAGGACAAGAATGACATTCACTGAACCCCAAATAAACATAAAATAAAAAATACTGAAAACAATTATATTGACAGTTTTGAGGGGGAAAACCAAACAAAACCAAAACCAAACAAACAAAAAAGCAGATGAAGATATGAAATTAGTATCTTTAGGAAAAAAAAATACTATAACTTCATCATTGAACATGTGAACAAAAATGTTAATTTTCAAAGAACGAAATAAACTTGAAGCTCACTGTACAGAAGCTGAACAGGATTAGGATCTTTTCCTGATCATTTGAGCTGCCTCAGCACAATCCTTTAGACTTTTAAACTCCCTTGTCTGTTGCAAAAATGACTTCTCTATTCCTCATCCTAGTCCAGTTCTTGCAGACTGTACCCGTATCCAAGTACATACAAATGGCTTGCTTGTGGTCTGTGTATCACAGATTTGCTGCAGTTCTGAGACCAATGTGCTTATGTATCAAGACAACATTTGTTTCTAATTTAAAAGTGCCTTACACTGACACATGAAATCATAATCTCAGTTTCACCCATAAGTTTTTAATTACCTTACACTCATATATATGCTATTGTCAATATTCATATGTAGAGGCTATTTTAATTTCATCTTACATAAAAGTCTGTATGAATATTTTAATGAACATTGTCATCATTTAATCATGTAATGTTTATTCCTTTGTTATGTCTTCATGACTCATGCTGAATTGTATATTACCCCTCAAAGATTTCTATGAGAAGCAATTTAAAGATACATAAACTTTTTTAAAATATCTGCAGTTCTGATTTTCTTAAAGTTTGTACCAAAATGGATGTCCTTTACAAGCTATAAAGTGGAGTAGATTGGCAAGGAATGGGCCAAAATTCACTCTTAGCTCTGATAATACAACTTCTAGTGTTTCCAGGACTTCATTCATGCATGTATGTTCGCAAGCAGGTACATATTTTTTTTTAAACTGCTAGGCTGTTCTGTTTTCCCTCTACATTTTTAAGGATTGTCTGGGTTTTTCTCTGCTCCGCAAGATGGAATTAATTCACATGCACTTCAGTATGGTTTGTATTGAAGAATCCAGAAAATCTAATTAGTTTTTCAAGAGATCCTTTGAACAGAGATTCATGAAAATTCACCCAGATATTTCTTGAAGATATTCTTAGGGCCATCAGGAAACTTTTCTTGCAGGTGAACCAAGATTTGTAATCAATGTTTGACACACATGAGCCTACTCCGTAAACCTGTCATTATAGACAACACCACTGAATTGCTATAGGCATTTTACTCAGTTTTAGTTAAAGTTTGAAAAGAAGCTGATGGTTGTTGGCTTCATGTTTTGGGTTTTCTTTTAATTTTCCATTGCTGGTTTGTATCTCTTTAATATTGCTGCGGGCTGTTGGGGTGTGCGGGGTGTGGTGGTGACAGTATTTATGTCATGAAGCAGTTCGGAGACGAAACTATTTTCCTATCTACAAGAAAAATATGCATGCAGGCACAGCTGGCTAAGTTGAACAGCAGAGGTATCTGTTTTGCTTCAAGATAAATATCTACTGTATTTCACCTTAACATTCATTGTCTCAGCACTAGGTTTTCAAGGGTTTTCAGTTCTTACTCTTTTGTCTTTTGATTCAAGAGTATGAACCGAGATAACAGGAATTAGGGTTTTCTAGCCCACTCACGTATGGAACCTAAAAAGTACAGTCCAGGAAATGCTGTCCTGTCATGGAGCAGTACTGTACAAAGTCCACTTTCCAGAGTAGTGGGGAACAACAAAATGGAGTATGTCATGCAGGTCTCAACAGGCAATTTGGTGATTTCAGAATTTGGTGTAACTTAACCTGTCTGAATTATTCCTCATAATCCTGGACTTGTTGAATTGTTTTATTACTGAATCTACAGTGAGAACAGTTGTTTAGTGCCAGCATTTGTTGCTGTAGCTGCATTTTCTCTGACTTTGGTACTCTTTCAGAAAATGCCCTAAATACAATGTAATATTCATATGTCACTCACATTCCACAGCAAATGTCTACTAAGTGACTTCTCCAAAAAATTTACACAGATCTGTAGCCTAATGTATGGACAAAAGGTATAAAAGATAATTGAGATTAATTACAATACATTATTGGTGCATGAAGCTACATGTTCAGGAAAATTTGCCTGCCAAAATAATTAAATACTTCTACTGTTATGAATTTCTAATTGAATATAATTTTCATCATCTTAATGTGTCTACAGATCTTGACAAGTTGAAGCTATGCTTATAACATAGAAAAATATACTACTTTAAAACAAACTCAGCATTACAACAGAAATTATATTCCAGTGTTTGATTCCTTGAGGTCAAGATGGCAAGAAGTTGAGTTTTTTTCATTCCAAAATACTCTGAGTACCTTAAAAAAAAATCTCACAGATAAATCTCTCTCATCATGCCACCTCTTAAAAAAAAAAAAAAAATCTACTCTAACACTAAAACAACCAAATGCACTAAAATAATTAAATTAAATTGCAAACTTAAAAGAGAAGCTTAATTTTGTTGAGCTTGCTGAGAAGAATACCAAACTTTCAAAGATGGAAAACTGCTTTATTACACTGACAATCCATCAGCAATGTCCAGTCTATTGCAGTCTTTCTTTCTTCCTCTGCTCAGAAATGTGATACACATGGCTTGTATTGTCTTGAGATGTGTTTATGACATAAGCTGTGGCAGGAAAGGAAAGTTAGTTATTATAACCTCTTCAGGAGGGGATGTCATTTACGAAAATCTTAGAACAGATCCATGAGCAGTCATGGCTTAAACACATTTTCAATCACACAGCTTATTTCATTTGGGGAACTGTTACAACAACAGCAAAAAAAAGCATAGGGGTTTTTGCTGCAGTGTGTGCAGATATTTGCTGTTACAGAATAGTTCTCATGTGCATTACATACATCACTGTATTCTAATGTATTATGCAGGTATAGAATGATAAATTTAAGAATATACCTAGAGTGCTCTCCTGTTGGGTTGCTTCAGTGAAGCACTATTTCTCCCAGTTTCTGTGGCTGTCCTACTGTTGAGCCAGCAGCCTGAACAACACATGTACATTAGATGAGGAAATATAAACCTTGTGAAGTTCACCGGAGGCAGAAGTCTTGCTAAGCTGGATGCTCCCTTTTTACCCTAAAGAAACCACTGTTGATGGTAGGAACCTTTAGCCACTTGGGATCTCATTTGCCAGGAGAGAAGCATGATGGAAAACATATGGTAACTATATCTATGTTGGAGCTCAGTAGTCAAGAATTACCATCCTAATTCCCATCTCTTTCAGTCATCATCTCTACAATAAAAAGAAATGGCAAGATACCTCTAATTATTCCATCTTGCCATTCCAAGTTGTTCAGTCACTACTGAATGTCTAGATAACTAACAGGGGAAATAAAACCTATCACATACTAAAAATCTCTCGAGTAGCAGAATATCCTGCCTATACTGTGCTCAGCTGCAGCATGGGTGCATTGCCAGCAGTGCCTCAGCCAGCTAGTTTCAACCCGAGACAAGTCACACTTAGCGTAGTCCTCTATGCTCTTTTATTCAAGGTTAGATTGAAATACTTCAGCTGATGTTGCAGTCATGTAAACCCAGGCTCATCTAATATTTTACAATAGAGCTTTTGTTTTAGAGATGACCTCTCAAATTTGGTGGTTCTGTCTATGGTTTTGATTTAGTAAGTACACTATGCAATTTAGAAGACTCCTGGTTTTAGCCGTCAGTAGTGTAAATTAATGCCAAAAGTGTGTGCATCTTTAAGTAATATGATGAACTGAACATGTATTTGCAGCATAGGCTGTGAATTATGCTACCAAATATGTTTACAGTAACTCTTTTTACAGGACATCTGCAATTCAAAGGTGCTTATTACCTCTTTCCATCATTTGGGGTCTTAAGATGACTATAAAATGTTTGATCCCTTCAGAATATTTTGAGCTGAGTATTTCTGTCATACTGGTCTCTCCTCAAATGTTTTTGTTCATTTCCTCTGCAAGACAATGCATTAGTCATTCTCAGACAGTTATGTCCACAGAAAAACAATCATTCTTTAGCAGATTTTCTTCAGTGTTCTCCTAAGGTTATCTTAATAATTCTTCATCTGCAGAGTGGACATTCACATGATGTTCAACATTCCTCTGAGAGACTGCAATTTAAGCTCTCTCAATTGTTCTTCTGTGACCTTTTGAAGTATTTATCTTGTACAGTCATACAGGAAGTTTAAATGTATATGATATTTTAGTAATCTCAGGAGAATGAATAACATAAAATTCATGCTTTGAAGGACTGCACTTGGAAGATACAGAACTAAAACTTTTCAATCAGTATCTTATTGTTTAATCTATGACAAGGCAAAAAAGGCTTTGTCTTTAAAGTAAATGTGGAAACATTTTTATATTCTTGCTGATCTTCACAGCTGAAAACCATTGCTCTATCTGCATTTTGTTGATGCACTTACCGTGCAGTGACATGGCCCAGGGAGGGGGACACAACAGCAGAACATGATTGCTCAGCCAAGGAAAAACCACTGTGGTTGTTTCCTGGACAAAGGAGAGGCTTCATAGATGGGAGTTAGCTTGCTTCTGCAACTGGTGATCAGTTCCCATATGAAAAAACATAACAAAGACATACCCTAAAAACTAAAACAGAACGCATGATAAACATATGCAGTTTGTTTTTTTTTTTCAATCAAAATTCACACCTTCTAGCATATTTTAGACTGCCTCTTTTAAGAAGAGATTTTCAGTGAGTAAAAATGAAATCCATCTGTATCACAAGATCTATTCTTAATACTTACCTAATATAAACTATTTCTGTCAGGTCTCTTTGTACAGTCTGAGTGGCTCAGACATAACCACAAAAAAAATCCCTTTTGGAGACTAATTTATAATCTGGTCTAGTGTGTTCATACGCATCTGTCAAAGGATATTTGTCACCTGATTACCAGGTTTCAACTACACATTAAGGGTCAGGTTTTCAGTTCTGCCTTGAAAGCTCTGAACATATTAATATGTCAACGTTATTTTGTGAGAAACTTTGTAAATTGTGATATAAAAAAACACTAAAGAAGACATAGATGTTTCTTTATCATTTAATGGGAAGGTGATCAAAAATCAAGTGATTACTACTTTGGCACCAGTAACAGATCCTCTAACTAAATGTTAGTAATTTATGAAACTGAATTGTCTCTAGACCTCTCAACAGTGTGGGCAATATAGAATTTCACTACTTCAGAAATGCAAGACAAGTACAAGTATGTGTATGCCATGGTAAGGAAAGGCGAAGGAAACATGGAAGGGCAGAAATGGGAGCATGCATGGATATACTGCCCTTGGAAGCATGATAAAGTTGGACTGGATGACTATAGAGAATCCCCCTTCTCAGCTCCAGCAGGTTTCCTCAGATATTTCCCATCCTATGTCCTCCTTTTGTAGATGAGAGAACCAGCAAAGTAAAAGTAAAGATGGTGCCAAATTGTGCCAATTATAGTAAAAGTTGATCATGTGGAAAAAAAAAAAAGTCAGATCCCAAAGGTTATATAAGAAAATAAGCTACCAAATCTACTTTCTGAAGTATTCCCAGGGAAAGAGAATAACTTTTGGTCTTATCCCATTCCCACTGAGCTCAAATGACAAAATTCCCACTGACTTCATGGGAAACAAACCCCAGAGCCTACTTGATGAGACAAATAAGTATGTGGTATTGAAATCTTGTCATTCATTTTCAAAGGTAACTTCAAAAATTAGTTCTGCTATATCAGAATTTAAGGTTATATAAACAGAAAGTTCATATAACCTTAAATAAGGGATTATTGAAAAGATGTGAATATGGAGAATAAGTTAATTTAGTGACCATGTAATTTTACCCACATGCTTAGGAGAAAACAAATGCATCAATGTTGCAGTTATGAAAAGACACAGGAAGTATACAGATACAGTATACAGCATATCATATACATCTTGTTGGTATAGCCCATGTAAAATAAAATGTTACTCCTTCTCAGTAACAGGATTAGTTAATATGAAACTTAGTTAATATGAAACAAAGAATGCCTTCAAAGAACTTTCTAGAAATTGTGAAAGGTCATATAGACCTTATATGATATGGACAGACAAGAGTCTCACTGATTACTTTTTTTTTTACAGAACCTGGTGAAAAAAAACACCTTCATACTCAGGTTCTCTATGAAACAATTTTATGACAAAATAACTGTCTTTTCTTAGCCTTAAGCAAGCTACTGACCTTGGCCTTTGGATGACAGAGATTTTATACAACAAATGGAACATCAGTGCTGAAGCTTGTTTTATCTTATACTTCTCTACAAGTAGGAAAACCAAACCAAACACAAAATAAAGAAATAAAACACACACACACAAAGCAATACAGAAAAGCAAAACAAAAGAAACAAAACCAAAACAAAACCACAACCAACAAACAAACAAAAAAAACCACACACAAAAAACCAAACCACTGTGTTTTAGTAATTATATTCCAAAAGATGAGTGTGGTTTAGTTTTCAGATCTTATTTTGAATTTTGGGAAATTCAGTCCTTTTTAAGAGAAGACTGAGGGGCCCAAAAACTTGTGTTTATGTCATCCAAGTGAGGATGAAGATTCTCTGACTCAGAGGAAAGGGAGAGAAGAATGTAGAGGGTAAGTACATGTGTATCCCTCCTTTTTTATGGGAGGAGAGGAGATGGCTTTTTTTCTCCTCCTTCTCTTGAAGCATGCAGTTCTCCCTAAAGAAATGCATGCCTTCTCAAAAAGTGGACAGGCTTACACAAATATTACGCAGAAGATTGATACCTACAGGGTGCTGCTAGTTTATTTAAGCAACAGTTGAAGGAAACACCTATCTTTCTATCCCAAAACTCATCAAGAGAATCCATTTGAGTCAGCATGCAATTTTTTCACTGGGGCCATCAGGACTTGGAGAAAACAAGCAAAGCCTGATGGAATCTTATGTTCACAAGGGACTTAAGCTTTACTCTAAAATTTAAATGCTTGATGTTCAAATGAGTTAGAATTTAGGGAAAAGAATATTCTTTCATCCCCTGACTAAGATTTTCTTGGGAATCACTTTGCCTTTCCTGTTAAAACATTAATGCGCAAACCTGATTTTCTTCTATAAGTAGAAATATCAAAAATAATGTCTGCCAGGAAGCTTGGGCTTCATGAGCCTTTTATACAGAGATTAGGAGTTTTGACTATTTCCTTTGATCTCTAGTCTTGCCTTTGGCAGTTGAAATATTGTCAAATGGACCTCGAGAACACTTCATGTCCACTCTGTGTTCATATACTCAGGCTTCTGTGAAACTGTGCCATACTTAAATCTGTCTCTATGAACAATCATAAGAGATTTTCTTAGGCTGTGGGGCAGTATGAAACATTTCTGGCTCCTGGTCCATTTATATATTGACCACAGGTTGAAATTAGGATTTACCTTTCTCTTGCTTATACAAAAACTTAGACTCACCATAAAATGAAACAGAACATAGCAAATATGATAAAACAACAAATAAAAGGAATATACAGAAAATTAGGGTCAAATCTTAGTTCTGCTTTTGGACCTAGTTTTGCAAAAAAAAAAAAAAAAAAAAAGTGCTTTTATATTTTACTTTATCTTTATACTGTCAGATGGTATATATTTATAGCACAGTGAACTCAATACTCTGGAATAGAGCAAGTGTCCAACAAATGTCTCAGAATTAGGATTGTATGCAATCAGAGTAGAAGACTCTTCACTGGCTTTTCCCATGGACTTTTATTAAAGAGATAACACATTTTCTTGAAAATTTTCATCACTTCCAAATCCTTGTCGGCTCCATGCTTCATTACTATAAACCATTATATCTCTGGCTTTATCTGGGAGCAGGGCAGAGCTCCATCTGAGTGGAATGGGACATCCAGTTCTTGTTAGGTGTCACTGTCTTTTACCTGTAGCTCTAAACCATCTATCATCTCCTAATCACTTCCCATTCCCTCACAAATTCAAGAATGTATCAAAACTTTTCCTCCAGCAATAGTATTTCTGGATCTGCAGCACATTTCAGGGTTCCAGAATGGACTGAGATCTACTTGGGGGGGTTGGATTTTTGGAAGGAAGGGGGAATGAGGAGGAGGTGTGTGTCATAATGAATACGAGACTATTTCCTTCCCCTCCATTTAATAAGCAATAAATAAATACCACACTTGTCTTGCCTATGGGGGAAAGGGCTTAAAATTCTGTTCTTTCTGATTCAGGTTATGAATTAATTCCCCAGTTTCTCAGGCTGCATACATAATTTGTTTTGAGAGGGATACTGATTGTAGGATACTGAGATATATGAAATACTGGTTTATGTCCTTGTTTGAAATAATTAAACCAAGACTTAAAGTCTGGTCTCCTATTTCATAGTTAAATGTCTTTACTACAAGGCTATGAGCCGTAGGTTAGGAGCATTTAATCAGTATTTCTCAGGTCTAGACAGGACCTAGGTACATCAATGGCTGTACAATCAATCCCCTGTGATCCACCAAGTCAAAACTACAGCAAACACATAATACTTGTAACTTGAACAAATTCTTCTTCTATAACTGCTCATAAGATGTGGAACTTGCACAGCATATTGAGATAACTAAATTCCATAGTAAGTCTTTTCTACTATGGTTCTCTACTGTGCTTGAAAGAGTTCTGCCTTAAAAAGGCTGACTTTGTATTCCAGCTTCTTGCAGTCTTGCAGAGAAGATATCCAGGTTTATTCAGAAAGTCCAGCTCCTAATATTTGCTGTGCTAAGTGGATTTATCTATGACTACTTGCACGCCATATTGACAAGATCTACAGAAAAAATACAAGGGAAGCCATAAGTAAATTTCCTAAGCAAAAATCCTGAAGATTTGATGCTGTGAAGGACATTCAACAATGTCAATGGATAAGGCTCAGCTCCTATAGGATTTCGGGTCTTTCACCATATATCTTGTTCTCCCGTGAATTTTACTGCTCATTTCCCCGCAACTGATATTTGTAATATAAGTAAAATGATGCAGAACAATAAATGGATATTCTAGTGAAATAAATAAAATTTAGAACCTGCCATTTTTCCTATCTTACTTAGAGCCTAAGTAATTTCATTAATTGGGTTATAAATGTTGCATTCCAAGAAATATTAATATTAAAA